>JACEGR010001873.1:0-148189 GCA_014170235.1 Listronotus bonariensis
CAGCCTGCCGAAACCTAAATCCTGGCGACGCCAGTGCATAAAAATATGAAAAAGCTCAGTAAAAAAATACCAAAAGATGCTTTACTTATATTTAAAATTTAAAAATGCATTTCTTATTTTTTCTAAAGCTTGGGTAACTTTATTTTCTTTATGTTGGTTTCTCTGTAATCTATAAAATTTTCCGCTATTTGATTGGTTGTCTCGCGTAGACGTAATAAATAGAAATGGTCAAAAAGCTTATATCGATACTATATCACTATAAATAAAATAAACTATCGATATTTAATTGTTTTTGAATTCGTGTTGGCCCGCTAAATTAATTATTGCCTTAGTTCATATCTTGCGAAATGCGAATCGTGGAACGTTCTAATTGGTCAACTTCGAATGTTTTGTTCGAAATTAACCAATTATTATAGAACATGTTTCGCGCATTTCGCAACTATATACATATAATAACTAAGCTTAAGCTTTATTGGCTTTAAACTAGTTAATTTGCAAGCTTTTATCCTGTTAATTTAACAATTTCGGATTGTAACTTTAATTTTGGTAAAATTTTTGCACTTTTCGTGGCTTATAAAGAATAAAATAAAAATGTATTTTTACGCTCAACGGTTCTTTTACTAAATTTATCCAAGTATTTGACCATTCCCAGTCTGAAAAAGGGGTCACCGGATAATGCCATAAGCATGAAAAGAATAGATAAGGATAATAATAGTGTTGTTGTTTATTATAAGATTACAAGAATTAATTAAGAGGACAAACTTTAATAGATAACTTCTAGACCAACAAACTTTTGCCACTGGCCGCGTCACCATGCATTTCGTTAATGTCCCCCTTCTTTTATTATTTAAACGGATCAATTTACAAAATTAAAACACTGTGATATGAAATTGGTGCATAAATACCATCAGGACCTATGCAGAAAGTGATTTGGGAGGGGAGGGGCAAAATGGCGAAACCAAAGAAAAAAAAGACTTCAGGTATGTAAACAAAGCGACTTTGGCGTCACCTCCGGCAAACAACCCATCTTTTAGAGGTTTTTTTGGGCTTCTGGGGGAGGGAGATATAGGAGATATAGTTATGAATTAAATTATTAAATAATCTCAAAACATTAAAACAAATATGCTACAAAAACAAGACAATACAAAAAAAATGCTTATTGGTTTACAATCAAACGTCAGACGCAAAAAACAAAAATACAGAGGCCAAATATTTAATTATTATTAGGGACAATGCTTACTTCTTAAACATATTTAAAACTGAATACTGCTCTGTTAATGGCGCCACTGCAAGGCAATTTCCATAAAAAATATATTTCAGAGCTAGTCAAATGTTACGTATCGGATATGTATGACCTAATAATCACCGTTATTCATGTAAACCGACCCTTCATTATTCTATCATAGCTCCAGCTCCAATCTGAAAGCAGAGCGTAGCCAACCCAAAGAACATTTTAAAGCACAAAGTTAACGTATCGATAAATCATACCCATTCCTAATGCGCGTCATCTCCGGTATCCTTTCCTTTCCTGTGCCTTTCCTTTACTTCTTGTCGCGTCGCCATTTTGTGCGTACAAGACAACTATCTAAAGTATCTAGTATATTGTTTTGTGGTAAATTAAAAAAAAGATATACAACGTTACAATGGCTGATCAGATTGATACTAAACCCGCTGTTAAACAAGAAAACACAGAGCAGAGTAATGGCCGTGATTCTGGAAACTTCGGAAACCGACGTGGAGGCCGTGGTGGCGGCGGTAGCCGCTTTAGCGGGGGCCGTGGTGGAGGAAACCAAAACGTAAGTTTTCTTTGTTTGATATTTATTAGTACTATCCGCTGAAGCTTGGTATTAGCAACGATTTAAAAAAACACAGTAATTTCTGTGTTATGCTGACTGAGAGGGCTAATGTGCTTTTAGCTTGATTTATAAATTACGTTTCGCAGTCGCTGCCGTTTTTGCATTTGCCTTGATTGACTTGGCCAAGTATTTCCTTTTGTCGTTAGTCGTTTGCAGACGTTTGTAATTTACTAATAGGATTTTCTTTCAACAATTTACCAACAGCGAAGACGGCGTCAGCGAAGTAGCAAATTTATAAATCGCCAGTTATGCCATAGTCAAAATGCACTTCATGCGGTTTCTTTATTTTTTTATGATAAAATTTTACAAGTTGCAGACAGTTAAATGATGGGTGGGTAATTTAAAGGATATGTCGCAGGCAAATTGCTTCTGTCTAGGATAATGCTTTTTGCATGGGCAAATAGTATAATTTCATTTTCAAATGCTATTTGACTAATCAATTAGCATTTAATTATATTTGCCTAAGCAATTTTTTTAGCAAGTGGAAATGGAAATATTTCCATAACTCATGCAAAACTGTTACATTGGGGGTCATGGTTAGTTAAATCTTTGGTAACAGTTTAGTATATGGTTTTTTGCTATTTTAAGGGGTTTTTTAAAAATTATTGATACTTGCATATTTTAAACACAATAAAATGTAAGTGGCGCATATCCAAAATATTCCCTTTAAAAAAAAACCATTTGTGGGAGTGAAAAGGGGTGCTGGGTGGGGTAAAATTGGTTAAATGTCTTAATGAAACTGAACATCACATGTAAAATTGAGTAAAAACTACATTTTTTTTCACAGATTTTTAAGAATAAAATATTATAAACACATAACCTAAAAGTAAGAAAAAAACTACTAATAAATGTCAGTTATACCATGCAAAATATGGAAAGCATTTGGTAACATTGAAGGGTCAGATTCTATTTATAAATAAATAAAAAAGAATTCACACAGACCAGATTCATAAAGTGTGTATTAGTCTCAGGATTAATTAAGGGAAAAAAAATGTTGCTAACCAGAACTAACCTGACCCCCTCTATAGGTACTCTGTCTTATTATTAAACATTTATACAATGTTGCCAATTGTCCATATCAAAAGTGGACAAATGTCAAAAAATATATATATTTTTATTATAAAAAAAATATTTTTATATATTTAATTTTTAATTTTAATTTATATTTAATATGTATAGTATAGTTGTACTCACTGTATAGATTTTGGTTAAATAAAAAAATATTTTTTTATTAAAAAAAAAACAAATAATTCATAACTGCGCCTATATATTATCATTACGAACAACTAATAGATAACATGTAAGTTAAAATATTTTTAAAACTCTTAAAATAGCAGAAAACCGTTTACTACATAATTACCAAATCTTTTTTGGTAATTTTCTAGAAACTTGCGGCAACTCTGATTTTGATGAAATTTTGTATATGGGGGTTTTTGGGGCGCTGATCACGAATCTGAATCTTTTTGGCGGAAACATTTTGTTCTCGAGATATATCCGACTTGAAATTTAAACTATTCCTATTTTTACTATATTCCTTCTTCTTTTGCACACAATTTTTGATTTAAAGCTAAAGTGTTACACAATATTTGATTTTCACCTTTTAAAACCCCGTTTTTCTACGTTTTTTTGCATTAAATTGCATACTTTACTTTGATAATGCCACAACCATACATATACATAGGGCCTCATGGCTTACTGGGATTAAAATGATTCAAAATAATAAAAAATATGCAATTTAATGCAAGAATGTAAAATATATAGGAGAAAGGATTTTAAAAGGTGAAAATCAAATATTTTGTACCACTTTAGCTTTAAATCAAGAATTGTGTGCAAAAGAAGGGAGAATATAGTAAAAATAGCATTAGTTTAAATTTCATCTTAAATGATGGATATCTGGAACAAAATATTTCCGCCAAAAATTCTTTTAAGTTTGTGATCAGCGCCCCAAAAACACCCATATCCAATATTTGTCAAAATCGGAGTTGCCGCAGGTTTTTAGAAAATAACCCTTTTTTTATTAATTCCTTAATAAGGCGAAAAAAAATTAACTAACCATGACCATCCCAATGTGGCAGTTTTGCATGACCATCTATAGCGCTTCAAACTAATCAAATTACATGTGATTCTGCTTTTTACTGTATGCCTAATATTTTATCAAATATATTAGTTATTAGCCTAATAAGGACCACGGCAAATGCCATTTACCCTGGCAAATACAACTATTGGAACATTTATCTCACTGTTGTATTAAAAAGTTGAAATGGAGATTAAGAGGATGCCGTAGCACTTTAAATTGAACTGAAACGCGATTCACCGCCGTTTTTTAAATATTTGTTTGGGAAAAAGTTGTATATAGAAAAGTTTCTTAAAATGATCCAAAGAACACCTTGAAACTGGACCCCTCAATTAATGTACAGTAGTGTTGTGCAGTTTTTTTGTCATCATTTTTTTACTGTTTGTTTACTGATCATTCCTTTTCAAGGTGATGAAGGTAAGGGTGTTTTACAAGCATAGTCGCTAATTTTAACAGATTTTGACAAACAAAATTTTGATGAAAAACATGATTCAACCTTACCTTTAAGATTAATTTATTTTAATTAACAATTCTGTACTTGTTTACATTCAGGTAAATTTCCTCTAACCTATCTTTCATTGTCTAATTCATGAAAAGCCTTATTTTGGAACCCAACATCATAGGTGTAATAATGTTTTTTTGTTTTTTTCTTTTTTTGACGCCATTTCATTTTGTGTTTTGTTTGTACATCTAATGTATAAATGAATGTAATTTGAAATAAGGTAAATAAATAAAAAGAAAAAGATAATCTTTATTTATAAATAAATTAATACCGAGCCGTCAAATATTATTTATTACTTTCTCGCCTTTTTGAAATGCACTATAGGGGACGCCACCTACACTACTTTGAATTTCTCTAAAACTTCCAAACTTTTTGTGCTACTCTGTATGCACCATTTGAGTAAACCAGTAAATTCGCCTATGCTTTCTACACAAAAAGATGTACTTTGTAAGAATGGCTTTGAGCCACCATTTTCAGATATTTGGTAAAATCAAAAATATAAATCATTCGTTTTCGATGAGGTAGTTGTAGTTATGACTAATACTCTGTTTTAAAGGCATTTTTGGGTTACACTAAATAACTTAAACGCGAATACCTAGAAAACGGTTGCTCAGAGTGACTCTTACAAGGTATACCTTTTTTGGGTAGAAAGTATATGATAGTTTAATATTTTACTGCACATACAGGGAAGCACAAAATATTTGTGGCGTTGTAGAAAAATAATGCAAGTAATGTAGGTAGCATCTTTTAGTAAACACCTAAAAAATTAACATAAAATGTAAGTAACTTATGTCAGAAAACCCCTAGATACCGAGTTTTATTACAATATTTAAAATATATCAAATATTATTGAAATAATTTTAAAATATTTTTTGAAATTTGACACTTTGTATCTCAGTTAATATTAACTTCGGTACTGAGGTAAGTTTAGTTGATTCCCGAAATTTACAATTCTTTAGTTGACTTTTGTTTCATTACTTAGGGACCACCCTGTATAAGATAAAAAATAAAATCTACAAGATGATTACAAAAAAGAAAACTATAGAACATTGTTTTTTGCTTAGAAACTATTTGTAGGAGGCACATGGCCCATGGTGTTCCTTATTATTTTTATTTTTACTACTCTTTTCTGCCAGTGTTTGTAAGTGTAGTCAGTAATTACACTTTTAATTGGGATACACTGTTTTCACATAGATTGCAATCTATCAGATCAGGTACCTACTAAAGATTGATGTTGAGATGCAACAACAGAAACTTTTTTACTCTGCTGAGGTTCTGTCTTGCTGTTCAGGAATGCTGTAGGTGTCATCCCAAAAATCAAAAATAAATTTTGGAGACACCCACATTTTGTTATTTCTTGGACGCCACATGCTAGGTATGATACACACATACTAACAATAGGGAATAAGTGACAATTACTGCTTCCACAATCTCAGTATGGTATGGTCATAGTCCATGAGGATCCAACTTGCATATACACACACAAGCTTGATGCTTTCTATTGGGTTTCAGTGTGTTGAATACTAACAGTAGGCTAGTCAAAAAATTCAAAAACGTGTTAAATAGAAATGAAGCTCATAAAAACATGTGCGATAGCTAATTCAATTTGGAATGACGCCTAAAAAAATGTTTTTTAAGGGCTAACTTTAAAAATAATGTCATTTAAACAATTTTGAAAAAAGATCCCAAAACAGGAGGAAATTGCCAATAAAAAGACTCAGCTTTTGAAACTATCTTCATAATTTCTATTTTTTTTTAACACTGAAAATTGTACTCCTGGAGGTTGTTACTGCATATCTAAAAAGCTGGAATATCATATAAAATTAAACTTTATAAAAATGCATTACTTTATTAAGTACCTAAAAAAGAAGAGCTCCATGAAGCAAAAAATTTATATATCAATTATTTAAACTTTTATGCTGTTATTTTTAGGCGTTCAACCAATTATAACCGCGGTAATAATTGGTGACAACTTTGACGTATAATACATTGTTTAAACGTCAACATAACCAATTGGTAAATACCGTTTTAGAATTGGTTCTGGTCTCCCTAAAATTGATAATTGTGTATATGTGATTACAATTGGATGCTTAAGTGATGCCAGAATGGATTCTTAGGGCACAACTGATTAGGACACATTAGTTCTGAATTTAACATGCTTCATATGCTAATATTTACGAAAAATACTTTCTTAGAATGTAAACAGCAGCAATTACACATATTACAATTTTAACAATGTAGTTTAATGTATTTTTTGTTTATTATGCTTTTTTAATTTTAGAGAGGAGAGCGAATGGAAGATAACTTAAACCACAATGAATTTAAGGGTAGAAGAGGAGGTGGCGGTGGCAGAGGTGGTTTTAGAGGAGGACGTGATGGGCCAGGGGGTCCAGGAGGTCCTGGAGGTCGCCCTGATGATCATGGCAATGATGGTGAGATGGGATTCAGAGGTAGGGGACCAGTTGACAAGATTGCAGAAAGGATAAATGCTTTTCAAGGTCCCACATTTGAACTGCCTCCTGTCGATATGAATGAAAAGAAATTTAATGGCAGAAACAGGTTGTATGTTGGAAATATTGGTAATGAGGTTACTGATGAAGATTTAACTGAACTTTTCAAACCTTATGGTGAAACATCTGAAATTTTCATTAACAAAGATAAAAACTTTGGGTTTATTAAGTTAGATTTCCATAGCAATGCTGAAAAGGCCAAGAGAGAATTAGATGGAACTGTATTAAAAGGCAGAAATCTTAAGATTCGATTTGCTCCTAACAGCGCTACTATTAAAGTTAAAAACCTAACACCATCTGTAACTAATGAACTCTTGTATTTTGCATTCAGTCCATTTGGTGAAATTGAAAAAGCACATGTAATGGTTGATGAGCGTGGAAAGCCAACTGGTGAAGGCTACATCCATTTTGCCAGAAAATTTTCTGCAACTACTGCTGTCAAAAAATGTAGTGAGGGTTGTTATTTCCTTACTGCATCGCTTCAGCCCGTTATTGTTGAACCATATGAACTTGTTGATGACATTGATGGTTACTCTGACAAAAATGTCAACAAAAAGCATCATGAATTCCTAAAAGAACGCGAAGCTCCACCAAGATTATCTCATCCAAACAGCTTTGAATTTGAATATGGTCAGAGGTGGAAGGTACTATACGAACTTCACCAACAAAAAGAAGAAGCCTTAAAAAAGAACTGCAACTGGAAAAAGAAAAGCTTATTGCCCAGATGGAATATGCTAAATATGAGCATGAAACTGAGATGCTAAGAAACCAGCTAAGAGCCAGGGAACTTGACAAAGAAAGGCAAAAGAGGGAATGGGAAATGAAGGAACGTATGGCCGAAGAAGAACGTATTAGACAAGAAGAAGCCATGAGAAGGCAGCAGGAAGAAATGGAGGCAAGAATGCTCGCTTCGCAGGAAGACATGAGGCGACGACAGCAGGAGAACAATCTTTTTATGCAAGCCCACAATTTGGACAGCCTGTTGGATCAGACAGAGCAAGCTTATGATCAACCTTCTTATAACTCAGGAGGAGGTTCTGAACATAGTAAGTGTTTTTTTTTACATCCTGAAATTTAAACCTATTGGCTTAATCAGTTAAATAAATATAATAGGAATATATTTTTTCCTTCAAGAAAACATTTTTATTATCAATTTTTAATATTACTAGGTTGACATCAACAAACTCTGTTTTTGTTTTCTTTTTTTTCCATGTCTATTCTATGATTTACTTAAAATTAACAAATCTTTTTTTTTTACAGTGCCTTCAGGAGGACATGGAGTGGATGTGGTAAGTGTTTTTGTTCTTTATACATATTGTTATAAAAACTTAGACAAAACTTAGTACTTTAATCTTAGTTTTATCATAAAATTGCTGCACTTTTGGATTTTAAGATGTGATTTTGTTTCATCAGAGTTTGTTCAATTTAATAACCATCACTAATACCCAGTTGTACAATGCAGATTTAAACTCAGTTGTACTGACCTGAGGTCAGGCCTTTGAACTCTCCGTAAATTCTCAATGTTGCTGTCAGCGTCAAAAAATTGAGATTTTACGCAAAGGCCTGACCTCGGTTCAGTAGAACTGAGTTTATACCTGCTTTGTACAACTGGGCCTAAGTATTTTTTAAGTGTTAATTTTAAGGTAAGACTCTGATTTAAAATATGAAGAAAGCAGTTTTATGGAATTAAAATAGCCATTATGTGGCACAAAATTTTATCCTTTAACTTGCTGACGATTAAGATTCATGTCTTACTGGTATTTTGCAATGAGTGCCTCTGATTTTGACCATTTTTTGTGCAAAAATAGTGTGACCTGACTATAAAAATTGATTACTTATGAATTGATTACTTCTTACTACTTAATTTTAAGTATTATTGACCTACTTCAATTATTCTATTTTCATATAAACATTAAAGTTAAAAAATATATGAAGTTTTTAAAACTTAATTTTAACAGTAAGAAAATTTACTAAATTGAAAATAAGATAGTTGATGATAGGTACTGTTTTGGGATTGTTTAATATGACATTGTTGAATATTTAAACTATTTCTTTATGAGATATGGTTATTGGGTGATTGAAATATAAAAACCAATATAGAGTTTAGCAATAATCTGATCATAAAATAGAATGTGGTTGTATAAATTTAAATATATTGAACACATTATCTTTTTAACCTGCTACAAATATATGCCTTAGTGGCCTACTATCGATGAAATAACAAATTTAGTAAAATAACTACCATTTATACTTACACCAGCAATATAAATAAATTAAATATGCATAATCTTACCATTGAAATCATATACGGTATAGCAATACAAATATTAGATCCTTTACTATGCTGTTATATAATATGACTGTCATGTACCTGCGTTATCTTATGAAGATAACTTTTTACTTTAAATAAATTAACTATGTTTTGTTGGTTTTATACTTATTTATTTAGTAATTTTTTGCACTAAATTTAGTTAAAACCTTGGCATGGACTGCTTCCTACTGGTAAGACTCAAAAGTGTTGACTTCTCAGATTATTCTCACCATAAAATACAACCTCTGTTTATTATTGGTCTGACATCGTCGTATATTTAAAATAAGAAAAAAAAAACAATTTTCTTAAGTACCTGTCATAATATACATTATTTCCAAAAAGTATGAAATAAATAAAAAAATAATTATTAATTTTTAAAAATATTATAAAATTCGTCCGTAGAAATAAATTTAATTGGACGTCGAATTTAAAGTGGGTATGCAGAAGCCAAAATATACAGGGTGATACTTAACTTGTAAGGACAAACAAGGACCGAAAATTAAAAAAAAAAGCTATCATTTTTTTTTTTTTAATTAGGGAGATAACCAAATACTTAATATTAATCAAAAAAGTATAATTTCAGGGACAAATAGTGATTATTAATAAAAAACAAAGTACTGGCGTTATCCTTGTTTCCACAATAATATAGTATAATCACATAAAAATAAAATCCTAACGGAAAAAAGACTACTATTACTAACACCAAACATTATCCTTATGACTTGTTCATTGGGTTTTTTTTAAAAAAACAAAAAAATTTGCTGAATAATTTTACAAAGCTGTATAAGAGCTAAATTATTTCTAACACAAAAAATAGTTTACTATTTATGATTTGTCGTCATAATTCGCGTTGTTATTTAATTTAAAATAATTGATTATCTCACTCAGTAGAAATATTTTACTAACTCTTTTTTCATTATTAGTCATTGTTTGTCCTTGGCAATAATTTTCCAAGTTTATGCGTATAGGTTAAGAATCACCCTATATAAAAATGTAGCTTTACAACATAACATAATTTAACAATTGTTGCTGAAGAGCTTAGAGATTATAATAATAATAATAATACTTTTATTGCCAACAAAATGATTTAAACATCACAAAGCAACGTCACAAAAAGGTGGTTTACATCGACAAATGTAAATACATTAAAATATTACATTAAACAACTAACATAAAGGTAAAGTATCATCACCAGCAGTGGAAGTAAAAAATATTTAAGTTACAAACGAGATATAATGGTTATCAAAAAAAAAAAACTGAAATGAAAGTAAAATGTGTTAAACTGTTTATTTTCCCTAAAAACACTATATTTTTGTATCATTTTTTTGTTAGGTACATTTTTATATTTTTGGATTACCTATATATTTAACTTAAAATTCAGCGTCATCAAAACTAGTTTTTTAATGCATCAGCTTTGTCAAAGAAAGATTTTTTTAATATAACAGAGTTTATTAATTGTTGTTGAAAAATTATTTTCCATGCTATATGTTTACATAGATCAATTATTTAAACTTATGTAATTGATAACGACAGAGATTCGAAAAGAATAGGTAATTAACTAAGGGGTAACTTTTTGAAAAATCAACATATATTTTTTATCACTGAAGTAAGTGTCTAGATTACGCCATAATTTTTTAAAGGGAGTTGGAACTTTTATATTGGAAATTTTGTCCTCTTTTGGAATCCTAAAAAGGAACACCTTTTTTTTCTTTCTTATGTTAATAAAAAACGCAATTTTTTAATGTGCCAATTAGCTCCTCAAAAACATTTTTCTAGACATCATTCCTAATCGAGTGAGCTATCGCACATATTTTCAGGAGCTTTATTTCTATTTAACACGTTTTTGAACTTGTTGACTTGACTATACTAGGTTCTTCATCTAATTTTTTTATATAGTATTTTTTTTATTATGCAAGAAAACAATATTAACATAATTTAACAGCTTTTAAGAAATCAGGTTTGAGTTTTTCAGACAAAGTTTACTTTTTTATATCTTAAATAACGTTAGAAAACAATAATATTAAATATTCTGGTTAAACTATTTGTATACTTTTAAATATTAAAAATACGTCTTACATTATACAAACTACTTTACATCTTTTCCCCAATTTAATTTTCTTTCCATGGTGGCCGCCAAGAGATACTTTGAATATGAATTCTATGACTACTTTTAAGCAAAAATGATTCTATTCAGTTTTATCAAATTCCTGACGGTTCTTGAATTATCTGGAATTAAAGTTTAAAGCTTAAGAGAAAATGTGGTTTATTAAAAAAAAAACGTAAAGACAGTGCAATTAGTAAAGATGCTCAATAGGACCTCCGCCCTATGAAATGCGTAATTCAATCATTCGTCGCAATTTCCATACACGAAAACCATGTCCGCGTACTCCTCATGTAAATAAAATACAGGCATGATTTTAACACAAGAAATGTGAAAAAATAAAATAACCAACGGCTTTTAATAATGACAGGTTAGAAATAAACAACCATTAATGCAACCCAAGTTTTAGCTAATTATTAAATTACATATGCAAACTAGTCGCAATAATGTAATTTTATTACTCTAGAATTTATGTCTGGGCAAATTTAAACCCAAATAATTCAAGAACCTTCGGAAAAGTGAATAGAATCATTTATGCTTAAAATTGGTCATAGAATTCAAATCCGAAGTATCTCGGATACCTCGGCGGCCACCTTGTATATTACTTGGTTTAATTAAACTTTAATTTTAAACAGCCTATAGCATCATTAAAATATTTTAGTATGCTGGTAATTTGTTACTACGACTACTAAAGTATGTCAAAAAACACTGATACCATTGAAACTAAAATAATAATTATTTTTTAAAATATCTATAATTACCTGGACAAATGATAAAATAGAATAATTCAAGTTTAGGTGGCAATGCTGCTTAAGATAATTAACTTTATTTAAGAAAAGAAAATATTTAGTCTATAAAAAATATATCTCTTTGGGAATTTCTAATAAAAATATTTAAGTGTTAAATGTTATATTTTGATTATAAGAGAATGAATTCATTCAAGTAATGTTAAAGTTATAGTAAAAAAAAAGTCACTATCCTATTAAATAATTAGCCAAAAAGGAGTTGTTACTCATACTATAAAGTCGTATTCATACTTGAAACAGCCACCAACGTCATCTGCCCATTGTGTTCTATCTCACGTTGAAATTATTCCTTTTTTGTTGATCACACACTATTTAACCGACGCGTTAAGAAAAATAGTTAATTGCCGTTTTAACTTATATGACGCCTCTGGCTTTTTATTGTATGAATTCTTCTTTACTATAAAAGGTAATAACTTCTAAAGCACAAAGCCTCTGTCTGTTATAACCTTACAGCTCCTACATTTATCTAAGAACAACAGTTTTTCTACCTAGCGCCTCAAAATGTGTTAAAAACATTATGAGAACTTAATATGACTAAAAGTTAATTTTAAATCCACTACAACCGTATTAAAAATATTTATTTGCATTTATTTACATTTTTTTTAAACTCTAAGTAAGTGAAGTAGTTGCGTCACATTTCCACAATACAAAAGACAACCATAGACACAAAATAATCCTAAATTTTTGGTAATAGGCTTTAACGCTTGCTTAGAGAAAATTATATGTACGTATTTCTGCATCTGTTTTCTTAAATGACAGTGTCTTGTCAAAAGACTTACTTGCTTTTATTTAGTGCGTCACAAAAAAGAACCTGAGAAGCTAGTTTTTGAAAGGGTCGCACAGTGCAGCGAGGTTATTGGACTGTTACACAAAATGAATATATCAAACACTAATAGAGATGGGCATATCAATTTGGTATTTTTATAAAGCCTTTGAACAATCTTTATAATGGTGATATAATATACAGGGTGTTGCATTTAAAAATATCATACTTTTTGTCCCACCCTGTATATCTTAAGAGATAATAAAAATTTCATAATTGATTTGAAAACTACAGAAGTAACCCAACTAACTAATATTTTTGTTAATTTTGTAGCATAAAAGAGAAAAAATTAAGGGGAGTAAATTTTTAATTGGATTTCAGGTAGTATTTATACTTCCTATCTACAAAAACTGTAAACAATTTTTATAATTAACGGGTTGTACTAATTAGTTTTGGGTCATCAGGATCTTTCATGTTAAAAGCATATATAATACAAATCTATGATTTTGGGATATGACTATTTGTTCAAATTAGTATTATTTTTACTAAAAATAGGACTCGTGCTAAAAAAACAAATATTAGGTTTTTGTCCCCAGATCGCTGCACTGTGGGTCGGCTACTATTTCCTTTGTATATCTTTGTCTAGTTCATGCATCCCAACGAACTAAGTGTTGCTTTGGAGCCATTAATTTTTTGGTGATTTTTATTAGCTGTTTTAAGTAGTTTAACGACTGGCTCTGGAACATTTAACCAGCTTGGGCTAGTTCATCTGTTTTTTCATTGCCTTCCAGTCCTGAATGTCCTGAAACCCAGAGGAGTTCAATACCGGTGTTCCGGGCGGCAATTTCTTTTTGGTTTGATGTAACATGACGGATCTGAGAGAATGCATATGTTATGGTTGTCCATTTTCTCCTGAACACTAAAGCCAAAAACAATAAAATTATAGTTTCACTATAGACACCCAGAACAATGCTAAATTTTTGGTCATCAGCTTGGACGCTCGCTTCGTGGATTTATGAAGCGGGTATCCATCGAGTACACACGTAAACAGTCCGTATAATTAGCCGCTTCATAAATTCAGCCTAGCCAGCGTCCAAACTGACAACCAAACATTTAGCATTGTTCTGGGAGTCTATAGTGAAACTACAATTGTCTTTGCTAAAGCTCAGGTTTGTGCCTAACATATCGGGGCTTGCTTGCTTAAATACACCAGCATCAACTTCGTCATCTGTCTTTAAACCCGCATGATCAAACCAGGCGTCTATAAAGTTAATGGAAGTGTTCCCTTGTCCATTTATTGTGATTACATATGCTATACAAAGGGCCCCAAAATTTCGGAAAGGCTCAAATATCTTACAGAATTTTGACCCAAACTAAACGAAATTTGGTACTCCAGGGTAAAACCATACTCTGAATTCAGTGTTGATATCGGAGATATTGTCAGATATTCAGTTTCGTAGTATCACATTTTTACTATACAATGGTAATACCTAAACACTTTACACCTAGTCTTTTTACTAAATTTCACATTTTTTTCTGCTTAATATTTAAAGAGAAAAATTGGTATTGGTATAATAAAAAACAGCGGGAATCCAATAGTAATAAAATTAAAAAACTTAATCTAATTTCTGCAAAATTGAAGATCTGGCAACATCGCCAATATCAACACTGAACTCAAAGTATGGTTTTACCCTGGAGTACCGAATTTTGTCCAGTTTTGTTCAAAACTCTCTAAGATATTTGAGCGTTTCCGAACTTCTTGCACAATGTATGTTTTTTCAAAGTTATAGCCAGCAGTCATTCTGATCTCACGTCCAAGCTGTTCGTTCGATAATTTCTGTTACCCTTGTGTGACTATATTTCCAAAGATATTATCTTTACATCCTAGTGTTTGTTATACTGTAGACGCTGGTCCTGCATCTCATGAGGCGCATTTTTTGTTTATTCAAATTCTTTATTATCTGTGGGTTTCATGTTAATTTGGTGTATGTACATAATTAGAACTACATATTTTATTTCTTCAACAGTTTTTATCCGATCACCGAATATATTTAAGTGGTCATAGTCCCCTATATTTATTCTGTTTGTGACTAGCAGTGTTTCGGTGTCAACTTTGAACCTGGTATCTCCATATAAATGCCTTACACCAGACGTCCACTCGCATTCATATTTCCATTCATCTGACAACATCATTTATTGGGCGTGTCTTGCTTAAATTGAAATTTAATACTTATAAATCTTTTGTACATCTTCGCAACAATTCTACTTTAGTTGTTCTTCGTTCCTGTACCTGTGTAAACCACATTTATCTGGGAAATCCATGTTTGTTTAAATTAATGTTCAGGCATACATACCTGAGCCATTTTGTTATTTTTAATCTTTCATATTTATGCGATTATAAAACGGAGAGGTGTTGACTACATCCAGCAAGTGCGCAAAACATGTTACAAAAAATTAGCATTAGGTAAGCAGAAGGTCTACTAAAAACCAAAAAACCAAAGCAGATTTAGAACCTATGTATAATAATAATAATATATCGTATTATTACGTACCTACCTGTTATGTATTCATACTATTTTTAATAATATGAAATGCTTCTCATTAAAATAAAAATACTTTATGAATTACTTCATAATTGTATCTATAAAATGTTTTAAATTGGGGTGGGGTGTGTTATATAAATAATGAAACAGCGATCGTTAACGTGAATTTTATAACTATGCGCCCCTAATAAATAGCACCGTGTTTTGTCAGATCAATAATAAACATAGAAAGAGGTGTACGTACACAAAAGATATGAATCTATCTATCAATCTGAATAAAAATTATAATTTTAGGCTTTAAAACTTGAGAAATCTGTTGAAGGGTAGTTGATTTGATAATTATTGCTTTATGTGTTTCGACCTCCTGTCCCTGGCTCACTTCGATCTTTAGATAATATTTATCTTAAATATTTTTTATACTTTTAGCATTATTTTAATAGTTTTTTTTTTATAAATGGACTTATTATAGTAGTTTGAAGTTCTTTATTGTTTTAAACTTAGTGTGGTCAAGATTCAAACACCCATAAAAAAAAATATTTGAAAGTTCTTAATATTACATACAGCTCAAATAAGAGGGAATGAGTAGTTGTTTAACTAGCATTGTCTCTGAGCGTGCAGAGCTAATTTAAAATATTTAATTACTTTGGATTTTTATATCAACTTATTGTTTATTTAAAAAAATAAATTACTAGATTTTTAAATTAAAAAGAATTGCCTAAAATGATCTGAAATTGAACGATGGATTTTTGGTTTGCTTTGAATAAAATTGAGGAACAACAAACAGAGTAAAATAATTTGAGTAGAAGATGCACTATTTGACTCAAAAGAGTAATTCGAACTGACTCTGGTTTGTAGAACTTGGCACTGATATGTTAATATTGGACTTTTAGCTACAGCTGATAAGATTGTATTTTCAAGGCAATAGAGCTTTTCACGATTTTTGGCGGATTCCATTTAAGGCCTAGGATCTGGCTATATTTATAACTTCTGAAGTTTACCTTAATTTCATAGATAGACAGACATAGTTTTTCAGTTACTTATTACAATCTGTTCATTTTTGTTTTATAATCACGTAAGCAAAAACATATAAGAGAACTTAAACAAAAATTAAAAGATTTTAGTTACATGTATTTTAAATAGCTTTCATATTTATTCTGATTTTGTTTTTAGAGACTGTGTCCAAGAATAATTTTAATTTTCATAAGAGTTATACCCTTAATAAAGTTTGGAACTTAAAATATTCTTATGACCTCCACATTTATTTGCTTTTCTGTACATTTGTCTGTATGAGAGACGCCGTCTAAATAAGATTTCCTTTATGCTCCTTTCATTGAGAGTAAAAAGCCTGTTTGCACAGGAATATCAAACCATTTAGCGCCAATCGGTTGTTATCATTTAGCAAGGTGACCAGTTTCCAACTGGTGACCCGCCATATTTGTAAAATCTGGTTGGAGCTGTCTAGTTTGTGATTTTTCTGCGAACAGACCTATAGTGTCTGTGAAGTCAGCATTAAAAAAATAAATGTGTCCAGGAAGGGTGTACTTTTTAGGACAGCTTTAAACATTTAAAATATTTAAGATAAATAATTTTAAAGCATCAAAAGTCACACGGGAGGCAGCATTATTACACTGTGTCGACGTAAGGTCGAAGAGTCTACAGTGAACTATAACGTTATTTATTATATTGTCACACCAGGATCCGAAACAATTCATGAGCTCGTATGAGCGTCACGGTGGAAACCGGTATGATGGACGTGATGCCCCAACCCGAGGCCCGAACTCGCACCAAAGGGGCCACTGGGTCAGCGATAACAGGCGCGACGATTATCAGAACAAAAGACGCCGTTTTTAAGGCGCGGGCTAAGCTAATTACAGTTCTACAGTGCCCTAAGGGAACTTTCTCTATCTAGATTTTGCAATGTTTTATATATCATATCCTCAAATAACTTAAAATTCGTGAACGAATATGGACAGTTAGCTATGTGTTTGTGTTTTTCTTTTATTTAGTTATTTTTTTAGTAATATATCTTTTTTGTATCTAGTTATACTTAAATAGTCTGGTAATTGGATTCTATTTTTTTTAATGTTTAGTAGCTTTTAAGTATTATCACTAAAATTTTAATGTGGTGAGTAAATGCTTACATAAAAAGAATTTTCCAGTTTAAAAACTTTACGTTTTTAATTATCATACCAGATTTGGACAAACTTCTGTTACCATGAGAAAATAAGTAGAACAGTAATGTTATTATATTTTGTTTAATGCTATCGAAATAAAATTTTATATAAATAACTCGGCCAAATTGTATGTTCTTTCTAAAAATATAAACTGGTAGTGCGATTTTTCCCTTAATAAAAAGTTTGATAAAAAGAAATATTGAAAATTTGTGGATATTCTTCCACTAACAATAAAGTAGCTTAGATATCTTAACATAATATAAATCTTTTTAACTTTTTATTAAAGTTAATCAGAAGTAACATTATTCATAATCAGCATTTTTCATTATTTTATTACTGACATATATATAAATAGTAAGAAAACATATTGTGTGACACTGCACACATTTGTGGTGTATATAGCACCCTCATAGGATAATAGTTTTTGTGTTAATACAGATTTTAAGTAACTTCAGAATATAGGCTTATAGTAAACATTATGTCGTATTAAATGTGTAACTGAATATATGACCTAATCAGTATAAATTCAATGTGTTTTTAGTAAAAATCCCAATAACTATAGATCCCCATAGAACAGACTTCAGTGTACCTCATATGTCATTGCAGAAAACATGATACAGGTCAATAGAGGCTCGGGGGAAATTTCAGCATTTCAGACAGTATCCAAATTAAACTTGATGTAGACAAATAAATGGCACTTTCTTTAATTGGTGTAATATATATAGAGATATCTTCTGTAGGAAATAGGGAATACTGTTTAAAAACCAAAAGAGCTTCATCTTAGCAGGTTGTAATATTCATCTATGTGTCTTTTGATCCCTTTAGTTCCAAACACACTGTGAAGTTATTGTACTGGATTCCAAAGATAGCCGTCTTTCTTAAGAAGTTAAAACATACTATAATAATGGTTTTTATTATTTTTTTTTATCACATCTCTTTAATTAATGATGTACTAACAGTACATGTTAAACAGTGCTGATTCTTAACAGCTAATAAAAGAATATTAATTTCATATTTCATAAATATTTCTTTTTCAGGAAGAACAGTTTATGTTTTGCCTTTTGGTTTTCGATTTACAGCAAATACGAACCTTTCTAGAATTGTATTCTCCCTAAATCTAACGTAAATCGTAGTAGGTTCACTGTACAAGTACAATTTTTCTAATGTGTTCCAAGTCAGTTCTCTAGGAATTCTGTTGCAGTTGCTGTTTTTTCGAGGACTTCAAATCAACCAGAATTTAATGGAATTTATGTTATTTTAAAGAAAATGTTTAAGGGTATCATCAGTAATGTTTTTCCAAAAATTTGAAAAACCTCTTCATTCGCACCAAAGTTCAAAAGATAATAATACTCGAAGGAATTGTAAAGTTTTTAAATTAGTGTTTAATATTGCTTACCTTAGCCCTAGATGGGTGTCAAAATATAAGGAAAAACCTGAAATACATGTGCATACATATATACTGAAATGTAACACCCTGATGTAATATATTTTGGTGAGTATTTCAAATTATCACTTTTAGTGTAAGAAGCATGAAAAGTACCTAATTCATATAAAACTGCTACACTATTAATTGCCGCCTGTAATAGTGCTACAATTAAATGGGTTAGAAGCAAAATGGTTTGTTATTCTGAAATATTTGATTCTACAAAATCTGTAATGTTTTTAAAATGTTTTCGTTATAAATCAAAAAATTGAAGTAGGTAAATAATTTCGATTTCTTTGCTGCCAAATCATTTTTAGATTTAAATATACAAAATTGCACATAACCCATTTTGAGGCCAATTGTCACTTTAACCCTTTTCTTCTTAACCCTTCAGTTGTAGTATTGTATTAAAATACATGTGGAAATTAGCAATATTTAGTGCAGCAAATCCTTCTTTGGGTATATGAGGCGTCATTTTATTTATTTATTTTTTGAGTCATGTATTCTGACCTTTTCTGATACGACCGTAGTTATGGTGTAGAAAGTTTATTAGATTGAAAAGAACTGGATTAAACAAACCTAAAAATGAGCAATCATCTGGATAAAAAGAAATATGGAATATTTTTAAAAATCCGCAAACATATAATTAAAAACTAGAAAAGGGAATTGTAGGAAAAGTTTAAAGTAATGTGCATTATAAGATCAACACGATGTTGCCTTACAAAAAGTATTTCTTACTTATGGTCTGGTTTAAGTCTTCGTCATTACACCTGGTCCTAGTTGACAAACGTACACGTATTTTTAAATTGGATGGTGAAGGAAAATGTTTTAAATAAAGAACATATAAATCAAAGAGTATACCTCCGTTGCTGTTGAGAGCTGCATTTGATGTAAAATGGAACAAGAACCTAGGTACCCTGCAATTTGAATTGTTTTAAAAAGATTCTTTTGTCAGAAGCAATACCATGTAACCGAAGAGTACAATCCTGGTTCCTTACCTTACGAGAAAACTAATAGTTGGATCTGCTCAAGTTTTCACACACATATGTTTTTACAGTCCGTATTGAAAATTTTAAGCTGCCAGCTGATAATATGTGAAATGCAATTTTTTTTCTGTAAGTGGCAAAAAGTTTCTGTTTCTGTAAAAATACTAATATGTTTATTAGGTAGTTTTAGGTATTTCAGACGAAATCTCTAAGTTACATATTTGAAAGACCGTGTCGATTATTAAAAGATATTTGAAAGGGTTGATACTATAAATACAAGTCCGAAAGTTTGTCGCCCCCTTCTATCTTCTGAAGCGTTTGGTATATTTTCATGAAATTTTCAACGATAATATATGACTCAAGGTCTGCATTTTTGACATAATTATAACAACTTTAAATGTCAACGTGACAGGTAGGCGTCATTTTTGGGAAAAATTATATGGAAAGGGATGTTTAATGACACATCCTTTTTAAGTTCCTGGGAAGTACTTTATAACCCCAAAACATAAATTAAATACCTTTACCTACTACAAAATGGCGGTATTTTTAAAAATTACCTAAGTATCTGATTTGGACGGCCATATTTTCTAAACTTATAAAGTTAGATATCCTTAATATGGCATTTTCTTAAAGCTCTTTTAAATATATTTTTAAAGGTGATACCAGTGATAATTTTCAGGGTGGAACAAAGAATTATAAGTTTCATAAAAATATACCAAACAGTTCAAAAATTAGAAGAGGGCGACGAACTTTAGTACCTCACTGCATAATTTTAATATTTTTGTTTACCCCTAGTTAAATAGTCTTTGCATACAAATGCGTGTATTATTAATAATAAAACAAATTCAATAGTAAAAACGAAAACTTTTTGTTCGTATTATTTTAAAAAATCAATTTTGCTTATTATAATATCTGATAATATCAGAGCTGAAAGAAAGAAGAACGTTTATGACATTTATAGAACTTGCAAGTGCACATGTTTTTATTTGACGTTTTTTTAAGCCACTATATTTTCTTTACATCAGTTATGAATGTGACTTTAATACCATTTAAAAATAAAAATCAAAATTTTGTAAATGCAACAACAGTAATATACTACCCAATTGTCCGAGAAAGTCCAATATTTCTGTTGTTTAACGAGATATAACAAAAGTTTTTACAAAGGTGTAGGTTTTAGGGTTTAGGGTTTCAAAACTATAAGAGATATATGAAATGTGGTATTTTCTTAAATCTCTTTAAAATATGTATTTAATGGTAATGAAATATACCGAGTGTTTTATTTAAAAAATGCCGGTTTACTATTAAATTCCCGAGGATGGCCACAACTCAATCTTAACTCAACGTTTGACGGTAAATAACTCTTAAAGAAATGGAAATTTTTCATCAGAATATAAGTAGATTTTTCCATCTAATTTTGTCTGAGAAGAAAAAGTCCAAAAATCCCATGTTATTCAAATCAGGAATTAAGAGCATTTTTACATTAAACATTTTTTAGGCTATCATCTAAAAGTTTAGTGGGCGATCGCTAAAAAAATCTATTTGGGAAATATCGGACACCCTAATACACACAGTCAGGCATGTCTTTAGCCTGAAACGGCAAATGCAACTATCTTCCTTTCAGTTCGGATAAGTTCGAAGGCATTACTGACCTTGTGTATGCCTATGAGGGATTTAATTAGTCCTCGAATTTTTAAAATTAGTACCCAAAAAAGATTGTTATTATTGGGTCCAGCGGCGTCTCGGAGGTGGTACTACAACTTATATTATTGAAAAGAAAGTTGGTTAATGACATTTTTATATTCTTCTTATTATTAAGCAAATAATAATTACAACTTTTTAGTCTTTTGTATTTTCTTCGTATCTAGCTTTGTTTTCGAGAAAAAAATTGAGGCCACTTTAAGTGATACTAAGAAGTATCCACACAGCATAAAATAAAATACAAAATTAAGAAATAAACAATTTTGACCTTAGTAGATAAGGAAATGACGATTTTCGATAAAATACACGACTGCTCATTTATTTTAAAGCAAATAATGTTATTTTATTTTGTTTTACCATGTCGTCCATGGGTACTTTTAGATGAAATTAAAGTGGCTTTAATCTTTTTCTCAGAAAACGAAGCTAGATACAAAAAAATACAAAAGACTAAAAGTTGTACTATTAATTGCTTAATTATAAAAAAGATATAAAAACGTCAAAAATAGTCAGTGGCGATACTTTTTTCTCAATAATATAAGTTGCGGTGTCCACTGAGACGCCGCTGGACTCAATAATAACAATCGGGATGGAGCTAAACAAGCGCCTTATTACTTTAGATAATTGTAACAAATTTTACCCAAAAAGGCTTCAAGCATAATTAAAATATTTAGAAAAAACTGATTTTTAATTACTAATTTTAACGCGCCTGTATCTCAGTAAGGAAGCAACTCCGGACATAGTATTATATACCAATGGCCATGTACATATTTGAAGCGGGTCGGTAACCAGGTAACCATTGATACATCAATACCAATATGTGTTGCCTATACCAGATGTTGTTAGATTATAGGCGATTTCGGTTCGGTACCCCACTTTGATTGGATAAATACAACCAATTTCAGATAACAAAATAGTGACGTATCTTGTGGTCTGTTAATGGCTTTGGTATGATCTTCTTATCCAGACGTGTTATATTTAGAATGCTAAGTTACATTTTTTCGCAAGTTTATCAGATAAGAGTAACACAAAATCTTGGTCGTCTCGGTCAAATAAAATAATCATTTGACTGAGACCAAGACTTTGTGTTTGTCTTATACTCTTATTTATTCTATAAGAGGCCTCTTTGAGTAAAATGGACGACTTTTTTCAAGTTTATAAGAGTTGTACTGCACAAATTTACATAAATTGACTTTTTTAATTTATCGCCTGGCTACCCGAACAACCCTCGACACTATTTATTTTATTGTTTTTTTTTACTTCTTCTATAACAACATTGTTTTTGTTGCAAAAAAAAAGTATTTGGTGACTAGAGTTTGAATTTTTTAAGTATCGGCTTTACCACGTTAACATACCAGTTCCCGTCCGATCAGTCAAGCGACGTCGGACAGGGTTATTACTGGATGCACCCATCTACGCTTAGATGGGTGATGCTTGGTAAGACCGTGTGCCGTTGTTTTTTTGTTTAACATATTAAATTACCCAAATTAATGATAGAAACGCAAAGCAAAATTTTTAGGCAAGCACGTGAGATTTGTACTGTAATAATCGTCGAAATTTGACGCGTTCTAGAAAGAGGAATTTGTTGGTAACTTAGCGATTCTTGCGACTTTGTAAACAAAGGATTTTGTGCCGTGAAAAAAATAAAAATATTCACTTACCTCCCCCAACAAGTCATAAATACTGCCGCAAGACTTGCCGAAAATATTGCATGCAGTTGAAGTCGCGCAACACATGCATTATTCGAGCACGATGTACGATGGTACAAGGGGTACCTAGCTAATATTAGGGCTTTATGTGGTAAAATATGAGCAGGGGCGGTCATAGCCATGCCACATCCCTCGTAACGGTGTTTTTACCTAAACACACCTTATTCAAATATGGCCTCCTCCCCTCGGAAAGTTGATATGACCGCCCCTGAATATAAGCGGATTTACTTTACGTAACAAGTTGCATGTTCCGTGTTTAATGTATTATGTGTGGAGGAACGCCTGACGTAACACAAACATTAGGTTATAAATACCGCTGGCAAAGGTATTTGCCGCACCTGCTGACTTGAATCGTTTTGTTTTATTTTATTTTTTTTTCCTTTTGTTAAAATAATAAACCCATCGAAATTCGACGGTGTTTAATCTAGTAGAACATAAAGGTATCCACCAAAGCAATAAAAGAAACTTTTTTGTTACTAAATGTAGCTTTGTGTTCCAAAATTGCGGAACAAATGTCAACAGGTTTCAACTTTTTTCTACACTATAGCAACGGAAATTAGGAACAGTTTTAGCTTTGTTTATCGTTGTTTACATTTTTACATTGTCGTAGAAGTCTGCAG
Source organism: Listronotus bonariensis (assembly GCA_014170235.1). NCBI lineage: Eukaryota > Metazoa > Arthropoda > Insecta > Coleoptera > Curculionidae > Listronotus > Listronotus bonariensis. Next base: position 24,074 of record JACEGR010001873.1, read on the forward strand.
TTCGCGAAACTTTGAGAATTGAATGTTTCCACGGCAGTAACAACAAAATTTGTTCCAACTTGTTTGGACTAACCAAAACTGACGGTGTTCTTACTAAAATAAAATACCTAATTTTCGATATACACTTTGTGCCAGGTCGATGCTATTAATCAGGTTTTAGTCTAATAAACACTATCAGGTATTCGGTAGGGAAGACTTGGATCCAAACCTTCTATGATACGATGACGTGTCGGTGGAAGGCTGGGCATATGTTGTCTCGCTTCAGATCGTCCCTATCCAAGCACTGAGAAACTTAACAATTGTAATTTCGAACTGGCACAACGTGTTTATAAACATTTTCCATACATTTACTATGAGTACAACAAAACTTATTTCCACTTTTTTATGATCAATATTAGTGTCAACAAGATGTATGGAATAGTTCTAAATAATGAGTTACATTTAGGTGCAGGTACTATTTAAATAAGGTCAGTATAAGTAGTACCTACACCTAAATAACTTGAAGTTATTCTTTAATATATGTTCACTCAAGAATAGAATACTTTTTAAGGTAATGAAATTTGTGTCATTAAGTTAATTGCATTTGCGCTTTTAAAATCTGAGAGTTAAATTTTTTAATAATTAAACCTTTTTTAATAAAAAAATACATTTCGAACATAACATTTGAAATATTTTTAAGCTTGTTTTTAATTATTTAATTAAATTATATGACATTTCCTACTTTTTTAATGTTTCGGCATTATGTATCATATGTGACTATAAATACTTTGCATTAAGGTTATGTTATTATGTGTATGTTACGCCGAATTTGTGTAATTGTCGATTTCATGTATTCGGCCTAATTTTGCTTAATTTGTGAAATATTTCATGTGTTCTGGTTAGTTACGAATACATTAAATCGGAAATGATACAAATTCGGCGTACATGTACAAGTCTACATATTTTGCCTTATTATGTCCGGTAAATTTAATAAAGTGCAATTTTCACGTGGATTTATAAATTATTTACTTTTATAAAATGCCTAGGATGGGGCCTTTCAGTTTTTTTCGGATTGTTTGAAACATATTTTTAATTTAAAAGACGTGGGAGTATTCGACAGATAATTCTAAAAAAAATAGCAAGAATTACAACTGTACTGTCTCACCTATTCCTTGGATTAAACAGTAGAAAAGATATTTCCTCATTATTAGTATAATAATTTTTCTACTTATCTGAAGACTTGACAGCTGCTTATCATCACTCTGAAGAAAGAAGAAATCTCTTTATTAGTCAGGTACCTAGGTAACTTTAAGTATACTAAAATTCGTTATAGTTTAGTTATTTTCACATTTGGATATACATGCTTATATGTATATTTTTTGTTAGATATATCAGAGGGTCTTAAAAAATTAAATCCTTTTGCAAGAAAAAAATATTTTTGCTATTAACTGCCCCAAAGTAGGTAACAGAGTGCCTTTTTGTAAGGTTAGTACCAACTATTTACTATTATGTCGCTCATGTCAGATGTCCCTTGTATGGGGATTGTTCTCTATAACAAACGCTTTTTGACGCTTTAAATTAAAAACAATGCGGATAGTATCTTTTTTAGTATGATATTAACGAAATTTTTTTAATCATATAAACTTGTATTAAAGATTTCTTAATATCTCAGTTAACGCATACTATTAGTATATTGTAACAAGATAGGATGAATAAATTTATCTCCTGTGTAAATTCACATGTTAACATGCATATTATAAAAATAATTTAATATATTAATGCATCAAAGTTAACGTGCGAAACTAGAGTCCGCACTTTAGTATAACGCGCAGCCCAACCACTCCCTTAAACTCAAAACTTCAGTTTTAGGACTAAGTAGGAACCGCTTAGAGGTAAAGCCATTGGCCGTCTTGGCGCTTGATCTCGATTGGCTGGAAAATACGGAGAGTTTTCACAACTTGCGGACCCTCAGACCGCATGTTAACTCTTAAAGGTTATAATAGTTAACTCTGTAGGTCGTGTAGAGACATGCCTTAAACTTTTTTTAAAATCTTTATAAAGTTAAAACAGTAATTCTTCGATTCTTTAGCGCCTTAATTTTATTACGTGTTTTGGGGGCAAGGGGCAGTACATTATTGACGTCATGATGTATATACACTCCTCAAAAGAATTATCGCATATAAATTAATATCTTTTAATGGCCCTGTATGCTGTGCTGTTGAACGGGAGTAGTCAAATTTTTGATTCTTAAATATTAGAAATAAGTAAGGGTGTAATTTATTCACAAATGATATTACTCCCCTTTAACAACACATTATACAGGGCGATTAAAAATTATTTTTTGTTTCCTTAATATATCTTTTTTTAATTGTCTTGATAATTTAGTTAATTTGAAAAATATGGCCATTTAAATTAAAGCATTTTTGTATTGAAGCTTATGGAAGAAATCGAACAAATGCAATAATTCTTTTGAGGAGTGTTTTATCGATATCATCATGATCGAATTTACCTGATCTACTTAGAGAGGAAGCAATAGCGTTTGGTTTCTGCTCGAGTTTTTCTCTTTCATTTTTAACACTACTCTTTAGTATTTTTTTGTAGGTATATTCTCGAAGGTTCATACCAATTTTGTTTGTTTATATGTAATTAATTTAACGCCTTTAATTTATATGATTACTATCAAGTGTTGCTATATGTCTTTTAAAGTTTACAAATTAATCTTCATCAAATAGCCACTATAATTAATAACAAAACATCAGATTATTATAAAATACATACCCTTATATAAAAAAAAACTATCTGATTAGGTTTATTCTACCCAAACTTACTCTGCTTATAGTAAAAAATGCTAAAAAATACTAAAAGTGTTTTTATCTTATAAAAAATTTGAACAATACCGTATTAATTTAATAACAGTATTGTTTGTGCAATCGCTGTATATAATTGTCAATCGTATGGCAGTTATATCATACTTTGGGAATTAATACAGTACAAAATCATACTAAAATTTAAATTAGCCTTCATTAATAAGGGCGCAGATGCATTCAATATTATTTAGTTTTGGCATTACCTTATCCCATGTGCAGGGTATAGCGTTTACTCAAAAACGTTTGGCTTCGTGTTTATCTGTCCAAAAAAGAAGGGGTATATGCACGCCTATCACACCGCAAATCTCTAAAAATAAAGACTACAGCAAAAAGCACAGGGACGTGTAATTTGATTGGTTTGAAGCTCTACAGACGGTCATGCAAAACTGTCACATTGGCGGGGATTGGGGAGGGGTCATGGTTAGTTCTAGTTAGTTGTTTTTTTTTTTTAATTCCTTAATAAAGCGAATTAAAAAAAAAAGATTTAACTTACCAACAGGGGCATATTTATATATGGGGTTTTTGGTTAGTTCTGGTTAATACAGAAAAATTACAAATATTTGTTTTCTACAGCAAAAGTAATAGAAAGCCACAAAAATAACATTGGTTTGCAAACAAAAGTAGTTAATTTTTTTTTAATTCCTCAATAAAGCAAATAAAAAAGATCGAGCTTACCAACAGGGGCGTATATAAGGGGGTTTTTGGTTAGTTCTTTTTATTACAAAAAATACAATTTTTTTCACAGTAAAAGTAATAGAAAACCATAAAAAGATCATTGGTTTGCAAAGTAGTTTTATTTTTTTAATTCCTTAATAAAGCAAATAAAAAAAAGATTAAGCTTACCAACAGGGGCGTATATAAGGGGGTTCTTGGTTAATTCTGGTTATTACAAAAAAAAAATACATTTTTTTTCTACAGTAAAAGTAATAGAAAACCACACAAATAACATAAGTTTCCAAACAAAATATTACGGCATTAAAGTTCAAAAGAGATTGAGAAAACCAGCTTGAAATAAAAAAATCTGTAGACTTCACTAGAGTTGGTGCGATAAATTAAAAGAGGTTCTATTAGCTACGATTTATTGTAACAATAAATTGTGGTAAAACATACCGTGTAAAACCCACTTTACATATCGCAAGTTAAGAAGACCGTCAGAACCCAAAACAAAAATTTTCAGGCATAAACTCGTTTTTGTTAGCATTGCATTTTAAATTACGTATATTTTTGTGCAAAATTGCCCCTTTATAATATTAAACTGTTTTTGCTAGATGACCATGATGTCCAATGTTATATCTCTGAATGTAACTTGCGTTTCTATCAGTTGGCTTTTTTTATAATTTTCCTTTTTGGAGTTGTTACAGTCTTCTTAACCGGCGATCTTACTTACGTATTTGACAGTTAGGCTACTAAGTTTTAAAGTCGCAAAAATATATCAAATTTAGGCGAGTTACCGAAAGTTTTTCAAAACTTTGACGCTTTTAAGCGCGGTAATACTTGGGGGACAACTTGGTAATCATTTTAACTTAAATTATTATAAATGTAACAACACCAAAGTTAACAAAACTCAGCTAAACGCAGTAATCAAAAATTGAATATCCAACAATCTATGATCTCTGTTTACAGACTTTCTAACCACCAAGTTCTGTCATTTAAAAACAAATTATTACCACATTCGCTGATTCACCTAAATTTGATGATTATTGCAGAAATGCTACTATAATTTAACCACTTGTACAGGTTATTTTAGAAGACTTCCGCCAAACTACTAAATAATAAAAAGAAAAAAGTTTTTAATATCACCTTCTGATACTAAGAACCTATTACAGTTTTTTAGAAATAGTCAGCTTATTTTAAACTCTCCATAAAGTTTGTCTGGTATACATTATTTAACTTTTAAATACTTAACTAAATAGTTCTACAGAGAATATCACATGTTATAAATAAAATACCATTTGTGTTTGCTCGGTTAAAAAATTAAAGAAATGGGAAATCCTCGTATTTTTTCATGTATAGATCATGAAGGTTAAGGGTTGAAACGTCAGCGCTACCATAGGCACTATAGTCATCCTGAGTGGATGCTCGCTTGTTAACATTTATCAAGCGGTCATTCATCGAGGAAGTATACATATGCACGTAAAAAGTAAGTATAATTGGCCGCTTGATAAATTTCGGCAACCGAACGTCTATTCTGAGTGTCTATCTTTAGTCAAAACTACTAGCGTCAGCCTCTTGTTAGTTAATTTTTATAAAAGTTACAGTATATGTTATATTCATAAGTGTTTGTTATTAGAACACATTATAATATTTATGCAAAGGAATTCTCTGCTAAATACCTTTATTTTCTCATATTTTTTTTATCTTTACAAATAATATTCGAACAGCAAAAGTACCTCGGATAATCTATTTATGGTTTAATATTTTGGAAACCCTAAATATCATTTATGTGAAGAAGTCCTAAAATAGCAAGTAAATGCATTATTCGTATTATGATAATTATTATGAATAAACGGTATATTTTCTTATACTAGTCAATCACTACGTTTATATCGAATAGTTGAAGCTGGCTTGAAAACAAAGCGGCTTTGAAGCGAATTCCAAGTCTACGTGTTTATTTCGGTGGCTTGAAAGTCGAGGTCAAGCACATTTCAGGCCATCGTCATACGCATGCGGCAGTTTTGCATTCAACTTCACAGTAGAGTCAGTAGACATCAAATGAAAAACAAACCTCACTTTTTAAGTTGTCCCGTTTTGTGTGCTGTTGTTGGTGTGAGCGTGTTTTAAAGTTTTTTCATCTGTTTTTTCACTCATATTTTGTACAAAAATGTCAAAATCATATATGAAATTGACACTGATGACGTTCGAGGAAGCATTCATCTGAAGTTAGGCAGTTATTAAGCCCGCTTGAATCGTTTATACCGTGTTTCTAATAGGCTTCAGTAAAGTCAACCCTACTTATTTTCAGGCTTGACTTGAACGATTCAAGTCACTTTCAAGCGCGTTTATATCGCTTTTTTCAAGTCACTTTTAAAAGCCGCAGCTTCAACTATTCGATATAAACGTAGTGAATCCTACAGATAGACGTAGTACCTGTTCAAGTAGCCTCTCCTTTAAATATAATAAGTAACTCAGTAAATTGGTATTGCTTGTAACATATTTTAAATTTCTAAAAAAATGATACTGGTAATTCTAGCGTGCAAAAAATATACCTACCAGCAGAGTTAAACACTGTTTATTGTAACGGTAATATTTTTTTAAGAATTTTTAGGCGAGATTTTATAAGGGACTTAAAGCATTACAATACTTGGGTACTTCAAGTAATTAACTAAAACGTAGTAGAGCCGTTTGGCTTAGTTCAGTCAAAGTTTACTTAAACTTTAAGTAGAATACCAATAACACCTTGCAAAAAGTAGTTTCATAAAGGTAATTTTGTACTTAGTTCCACGGCTCCAGTACCAGTACTGCCATGTTTTGACACTTGATTTTTTTGATTTATTTCTTTTAAAACGGGTGCAGTCGATAGCTCATTTTTTAAAAAATATAACCGTATCGTTTAATATATTTAGACATTGTTTTATGGTATACTTTAACGCCAACATTATTTTTAGACTGCCTTATTACACAGGACTTTTCTTTTAATTCGAAGATAAGTAAAAAGTTAGGTACATATTACCTTCTAAATATTTAGTAATTTTCAAATAAGGGGGCTAGTTTCAAAGTGTACAATCTTCAATATTACCTTACCTATTATTTTGTAAAAAATTAACAAAAACCTATAAATTGAACGTAATGCATCTTTCCTAAGGTTAAAGTGAAGGGATTATTGTAATAACACAATAAGCCACACAGGCAGAGAAATTTGTTTTATTCTCTTTTTTAAATATTAAATCATAAGCAACAATAAAAAGTTGTAAGTATTATCCTTAAAGCTTAGCGCTTAAAAATACAACTATTGAAACATTTTTTTTTTTTTAGATAGATATTGTACACAATTAGGCCCTTCAAATGTTTATTATTTCTAAAAATCATGTTGGTGCTATACATTTTTCATACAAAAACTTATTCATTTTTTGGTTTCACAGGGTTTTAGTTCTTCACTGGCAAAGCAAGTCTTCTGTGAAATTTTGTGTAATTAGGTAAGTTTTGATTTTATAATACGTAAATTATGGGCTAATATAATGGTTTTTTTATACATGGGTCAACTTTTTTGGTACCAATTTTTATTAAATTTTTTTGTAATATTTATTTATTTTAAATAATAGGTCATTACTTCATTATTTGTAATCTGCAATGAGCAGAAAACTTTTAAACATATTCAACAATAAAAACAGAAAAATTTACAATAAATACGTTTCATGTACACAAAATTCGAACCCAAAACAACCAGGATCAAAAAGCAGGGTCACTACCAACAGAGATAACTAACTTGTCAATCATTAAGCCATATTACCTATCCCAAGGACAATCAGATTGTCCTACGGACAACATTTCAGTTATCCAAGTGACTGATTTGTCAAGGGGCTTGTTGTCCCACGGACATTTTTTAAACTTTAAACTGTATTATGTTATTTTTTACAGTAATATTTAAATGCTATCCAAAATACCATGATTTAATAATAATTTATTTAAGTGACTGGTTTTCCAAAAGACCAGATTGTTTTTTTTGTGAATATTTTAAACCTGGAACTGTCTGATTTTAAAAAATACCGTGGTTGTCCGACGGACATACGGTGCGACGGAGATTTCCAATCAAATATATATTTTAAAAAATCCAGACTGAACAATTAAAAAAACATAGCATAGTTTTTTTAATAGTTAGTATACCCATGTATTTATTTTTAACATTAAATTTATTTTAATAGAAGCTTTTTTAGTAATATGAAGTTATAGATACTATTGTTTCATGGGGACCAAGAGTAAACTTATAAAACACGTCACTTTGAATCGCTAAAAGAACTCATAAAAAGCCATAAATTAAGGAAATAATAACGATCATATTATTAGTTAAGAATTGGTTTTTATTGAAATTAATAAAAAAGTTACTAACTTGAATTTATATATATTTTTTGTTTTTTACAAGAGACAAAGTGATTTCCCGCTGGGGCAAATAAAAGTTAATTGACCCACATACATTTAAGCTAACATATATGAATGTATATCAGTTTATGAAATCTTTAAACCAGAGTTTCATTCCACAATTTTATAATAAAGAGGCGAATTCATTTGGCTAATATGGTCATGCGCAGTCCGAGCGTAGTCCTGACTGCTCCTGAATAGGTACTAACATATTCAGCGAAATGAATTCGCCTAAGAATTACATACAAAATGCCTTATTGTTTTTCTGAAGCACTACCTACATATTTTGTCCCACAGTATGTTCTTATGTGGTAAGTCCAAAGTTAAAGCCACCGGTATGTCCAGCATTACATTCTTTACTTATTTCTTTGATTTCTGGGAATTTCTAATTTTGGCACTTAAATCATTTAGCACTTGCACTCTACATTTGTATATATTAATGAAAATATAGAAGATCACTACTAACATGTATTATTACAACATCTTTTGTTTCTCCAGTAAAGTTTTTTTTATGTTATCATGTTGACATATACCTAGGATTTAAAGCGGTAACAAGTTGTACGACACGGTTTGATCGCATGAAAGAAGAATTATTTCCCAAAAGACAATAAAATCGAACTACAAATCTTCTACAAGTGGCTGATGTTCAGATTGACTGTGTCTGTTGGCAAAAGTATATCCAAGTTATTGCACCGATTGTCTAATATTATCTATACAACTGTTGTAGAACAACTTGCATGGTCTATGGGACATTTAAGATTTTCTTTCCACACCCAATGCCAAATCACTTCGGCTAGTAGGAGTCTGATATGTGTAGGTGATGAGTTTAGGAAATGAAACGCGAAACACTGGAACGGGTTCGGTAAGAATACGATAGAGATTACTCTATGGAACTCTCTGAGTAATAAGGAGTAATTCTACGTATCTGCCACCTTGGACTTACAACCGGGTAGTGGAGTTGGATCTTGCCCTGTTCCCCCAAGCAGACCGTGAGACACTTGCCAGACCAAGGCATACTTTGTATGTTCTATTCTGTGCATTATCCATACCAGTACCATAACCGTGTTGTGCATTTCTGTCCTCTTAAACTTATCAGAGGCGCCGCGGATAATGCACAGAGTAAAACATATAGAGCAGGGGTAGCCAACTTGTTTAGACCAAGATCGACTTTTCACACTGACGTCAACCAGTGCGATCTACCAATTACATACTTCGGCGATAGAAAAACAAGGAGATGTATGCAACAGTTGGTAATAACGTCGAACAGTGTGTTCTACGCATTTATATTTTTGCCCACGATCGACTGGTTGGCCACCCATGATATAGAGTATGCCTTGCAACAATTCGTCGTGCCGCTCCACGCCGCATACCCCGCCACATAGCGCGGACGTGGACGTGGACGAAATTCACGTCGTTTCAAGGGCTTAGCGAATGATTCGCCGGTGATTCAGAGCTTGTCGGTTTTTTGGCGTCAAAGGAGCGCGCAAACAGGTTGGTTAGTTTGGACGGATGTTTGGCGAATTGTTGCAAGTCTGGACGCGGCTTGATGCACATCTATAAACTTTATGTAAATGACTTTAGGTGAAGTATAAGATCCGGTAAAACCGGAAACAGGAAGCAGCAGAAGTCCTAAATCTGTTGTGAGCGTGAGAGCCGTACGCAGGAGGGGGCAATCGCCCCCCCAGGGGTCTTGTGAAATTGGGTGTTTTGTGGGAGTGACGATTGTCTGAAGCCTGAAAATTTAATTTTTGTTATCTTTTTTCCTCTTCTCCCTCCTCCTATCCCCTCCACTAAATACTTTTCGGCGTACGGCCCTGGTGAGCGTGACGTCGTTACTTTACAGTGTTTTTCGCTTGAAAATATTCGCTTTAAGCGTCTTTTCCGCTAATAAACAACTTTGATATTTACAGTTGATTACTGGGAAACTTAAATATCTTATCACAAAAACGGTTCCCATTTGTTGCTTAATGTTGTTCTCTATTTTACAGATGTCCTTATAAAGAAATGTGAGAGTTTTCTACTGAATGTATGATGTACCTTGATACGCAATTGGGTATGCTTCAATTCAGTTGCTTCCTGCTATCAAGAGTAAAACAGTATTACAGCACCTCTCAGAATATTGTTTCACGTTTTAAACAGTTCAGGATCAACTGTTTTTTAGGTATGTTAATGTATTTAATAATTTTTATTTATAGAAATGTTGAATGGAGTGGAGATAGTACAAAGATAGTGACCATTAAATTTGCTGCCTTGTTGCACTGTTCAAAATAATATTAATAATAATAATAAATCTTAATTTTAAAATAGTAATAGATAAGTTAAAATGCCTTCAACTGTGTTTTGCACAAAGTGGGCTTTATAAACTTGCCCAATACAATTTTCATTTTAACAGCATTTAACTTAATAGGTCAGTATTTAAAATCGATGCGTGGTAAAGGTCATAACAGTTTTATACCACTGAATTATACTTTTGTTTTAGACAATTAAACTAGATTTCAGCTCTATCATTAAATTTATGATAATAAATTTAACCATAAAAAACAATACCCTATCTTGAAAATAAAATTGCTGTTTTTACCAAAATAAAACAAAGTTACAAAACAACGAAAAAAGTTTTACAGTTTGTACACATGTTTTAAATATTTAACATTTAACACATTAACCTTTCAAATATGGAAATCATTTGCTAATTTGAAATTTCTGAACCACATACAGCACCCTTATAAGTATGAAAACACACATAACCACTGTAACTTTAGTTATAATAACTGTTAATATAACACTAGTAAAAGGTGTTAGCTGTCAGTTATAATAATTATGTGTGTGTTTTTCTATTAAAATGATTTTTGACAAAATATTCATGATGTTTTATTTTTATTTGTTTTTAGGAGCGTTACTTGTTTTGAAGCAGTTGCTGACAGTTTACTATATAACTGAAGACATTAAAAACTCGAATAGATGCCACGATTTCAAAATTTAAGGGGATATGTGGAAGATTTTGAATTGTAACATAGTTCAAAAGATTAAATTAGAAAACAGTTGCCAATTTTGGGATTTACGTTAACGCTATTGCCAAGATATTTAAGAAAAGGTATGGATTGACGGAAATTAATTTCTTAAATGAATAGCATAAAAGTGGTTTAATATATTCCTATAATTATTTTAAGGTACCGTTCTGCCTTCATTAGATTTTCACATTAAATTCAATGTTGAACATTTAGTTAAAAAAGATATTTTAAGTAAAGTTATAATAAATTTGCTTTTGGGTGGAATTTGTATCTTTAGTTCCCATTTTTTTTTTTTGTTATTTTTGTGACAGCCTACGAAGGCTAATCCCTAAGTACCGTGAGTGCCAGGGGTTTAGTTATTTAATCTATTTGCAGTACTGAAACGTGCAGATATTGAATTTCGGAGCACCTTTTTAAACAGTTGTGCCGCCATTATTTTTAATAGCTAATACCAAAAAATGTCTCCCCGGCCAGGACTCAAACCCTGGTATTTTGGGTCCGAGCCAAACAGGAGATGCGCCAACTCGATGCTTCCAATTGACTTTTTCAGTGTTGAACACTACAAGGTATAGATTATATAAAAACTGCCTGAAAACATTTCCTGATAGGATGATTCATTGGTCTCGCTTTGTAAAACACAGTATAAATGTAATGTAAACCTGTATTAAAAATAAGTGGGGTTTTCGTATGTAAAAGAAAAAAAAAATATATATATATATATATATATATATGTATATATATATATATATATATTTATATATATTTTGTTATTACCAGTTACAAATACTAATAAATAATCGGATTTTATAAAAATGACTATTATATATGGCGTAAAATAATTTACAGCGATTTGGACAATTTTTCTACCTCGCCCGTACCCAGGTGGTCCGAGAACGAATCCCCAGACGGGAAGTCAGTTTTAGGTAGTAGCTATTTAAAAATAACGTTCGTGGTGGCACTACCACATTGTCTGAAAGGTGCTGAGAAATACTAATACTGCATGTTTCAGTGCTTGGACAACGTTGACGGAACAGGAGAAAAAATGAGTTATACATCTATTAACCCGACACTCCAGGTACTTTGTACTTAGGCCTAAGCCTTCATGAGCTGTTCCATGTCGCGAAAAAAGTCACCAAATAATTATCCTTTATTTATGAGTGGCTAAGTTATGCAGACCAAAGACACATTTAGTCTTGTGGGCGTCACATTTTAGAATGACCATAACTAAGTTAAACACATTTGCTGTATTCCTTTTATGCTCCAGAACCGCCCAGAACGACCCATAAGTGTTCCTTTTACAATTTTTTGACATTTTTTCATGTAGAACCGTTCTTGACACTATTGACAGTTTAGAGAACGGTTCAGAACGGTTCTACAAGGTAAAAGGAATACAGTAAATATATCTATAGCCATGGCAGCTTCAAAAATGCTTGTATTTTTTTTTTTTTTTTGAGCAAAAAGTATTTTTCCTCTTGTCATTTATACACTTTCTATGTATCGAAAATACGACCTTCTGAAATATTGTTCTTATATCTTGGGAATGGCGTCTGGCACAACACTAAGCATTCTTCATTCCATTCAAAGAAGAGCTCTTCGCCTTATTAACGATCCCTTGCTTACAGAGATGCTTCCTTCTCTTGCCCATCATCGGGCTGTATGGGATCTATCGCTTTTTATAGGTACTTCCACGGCTTTTGCTTCGAGGAATTGTCCAGTATAATTCCCCCACCTGCAGCTCCCAACAGAGACACTCGTGGTGTCTGACAGGCCCCGAACTTCTCACCTTGTTTGTTCGTTTATTCCTATTCAAAAACTCATTTTTGACAAATATGTCACATACGGTGTTTTCCCGTTGGACGGCAGAGTTGGTGACAACTTTGACGAATATTACATTAATTAAACGTCAACATAACGGATTGGTATATATCATTTTAAAATTGGTTATTCGCGTAAAATTGACAATAGCATCGCTGCCGCGCTGTTTAAATGGTGTGACGTCACCAGTGGCGCATTTACCAGAAGGCCGAGTAGGCTGAAGCCTAGGGGGCGGCAAACGTATTTTAGGGGGCGGCAGATTTTGTGCTTATAAATAATTTAGTGGTTTTCGATTTTCATTTACATATAAATAAAAATGAGGACATTTTTTTGGTCTTTATTTTTCAAGGAAAGGATAAAAATAGGGGCGGCGAAAATTAATAGCCTACGGGCGGCAAATATGTAAATGCACTTCTGGACGTCACTAATAAACAGGGGTGCATTTCTGTCTTACAAAAGCGGCAACGCTACGTCTAGTACGTGTATGCTCTAAGGACATGTCAAATAACAATCTTGGATTTGTGATATTCAATTTTAGGCGTTCAACCAATTATGAGCGCGGTATTAAATGATGAAAACTTTGACGTATAATACATTGTTTAAACGTCAACATAACCGATTGGTAAATACCGTTTTAGAATTGGTTCTTTGCCTAAAATTGACGATTGATTGCGCTTTATGTACTCGTGACGTCATTTGCTCTAAGTGGTGTTCTAGGATTTATTGCGGGCTTTTTAATTTAATAGCTTTATTTTATGAAAAATAAAATATCAATTTTCATTATATTGTTAAAATAAACACGTTTTTTATAATCCATAAATTATATTTTATATTATTATAATACAAAATAGTTATTTTTGAATGTTGTCATCGCTCCTGTTATGTATAATGGGTAGGAACCAGACTTGTTCATTAGTTCATATTCGTCAAGTGACAACAACTTTGAAATGTTAGTATTAGAACTTACGTAATAACTAAATATTGTCCTTTGTTTGTTACAGTGAGAAGATTCTACGTTTGCAATTTGACAGCTATGGTCTGTTCGCAAAAGAGAACCCCATACAATTTTTTTCCCAACAAAACGAAATTGTGGATGAAAGTCAGACTTACCTATGTATGTACTACTAGGGTTACTGTCTTGTAATCAGGTAAATATAACATTTTTTTTGTATTAGACTAAGATTTACCAACCCAATTATCAACATTTCTTTTTTTTTTTAAGTCAGTATTTTGACACTTGAAAAAAGCTTTTATAAAAGTTTATAACCTTTATTAGTCAACATTAGTCTCCCTAGCAAGTTAAAAGGCAATAACAATTTTAATAGGTGCTTCTTTGAGCTATTTTAAGACAAACAATGTATATAAGCATGACATCGCAAATTCTTTTTTCTCAAGATATAGGGTGTTAAACTTGTTTTAAATCTTTAAAAATACTACTTATTTTAGTAAACTGTGTTACTCTAAATATAAACCTATATTGTATACAGTTGATGACGCAGAGAACACGTGGTTAAGGTCGATTCTCACTGTACGTCCCTTCTACCTCCCATATCCGTCACGTACACCGTGAGGTGCCCTCTTACTAGACGTCAATTTTCGGAACGGATAGTGGGCATATAGGTATATAATGCGCGTTTAAATATTTTATGCCGACGGAACGTGTAGGTGAACGACGTGTAGTGAGAATCGACCTTTAACAAGTGTAGCAAGCGATAAGTTTTCCTCAAAAATATTCGTCCAGGTGCCGCTGGAGACGCCATTGGATTTAAAAATGTAATTAAGAGAATGCCGTAGTACGTTAAATTGAGCTTAAACGCGATTCGCTGCCATTTTTAAATATTTGTTTTGGAAAAAGTTGTATATAGAAAAGTTTCTTAAAATGATCCAAAGATTATGGGAAAGTTAATTAATTTTTGATAATGTTAATAAATAACACATGAAATTTCCCAAAATTACAAAACCGTAAAAATAACCAACTTTTCGATAATCTTTGGCTTATTTTAAGAACTTTTTCTATATACAACTTTTTCCCAAACAAATATTTAAAAAACGGCAGCGAATCGCGTTATAGGTCAATTTACCGTGCTACGGCATCCCCTTAAGTTGCTAAATTAGCCCCTTATTGCTATAAATAATACCACTTATTTGCCAAAACCTATTTTTAAGTGTTTAATATCATGTATCTTGTACAAGCACGATAAAAATAATTTACAAATTGTATACTTTTTTTGTGGTATACATAACACTGTATGCTCTAGTACTGTTGTGTTTTTAAACTACCTTTACTGGATAAGCTAAATAACATAACACATAGGCAATGTGAGGAAAAGAGATAGTCTAATGTGAATACCGGCATGTAAATATTTCATATTGGATGATTGATTCTACATCTTTTGTTGTTGCTTTACTGGCAGATACACTTTAGCTATTGTTTATACAGTATAATGGGTTAATAAAAAGTACTGCAACTCTTAAATAATATCTTTAAAACCACTAAAGCTATATTTAGCAAGTATAGAGCATGAAAAATTTAATAGTAATATCGGCACCGTTGCCAGATTTCCCATTTTTGTTTTTTTTTTATGGAATGCCAATTAAGTTAAATTTCCATTTTTACTAGCTGCTAAGGTATGACAGAACACCTCATTTTAGCTAAAACGTTCAGATGCACTCAAATATCTCTGAAACGTTTACAAATTTCGGTATTTAAAGGTTTTTGAGCAAGTAGATTTAAACAGTAATATTGTCATTGTTGCCAGATTTTCCTGTTTTGCGCTACATATAATATTTTGGGCATTTTAAATGAAATGCCCTATTTATTTTAGTTGGAATAAAATAAGCATGCCAACTTTAGTAAAACACAAAATTTTAAAAATTCAATCTTTACAAGTTAACGAGATATGACAACATCGCAATTTATTAAAATTTGACAACGATGCTGATATCACTGATCGTTTAGGCATGCCAAAAAAACCCCCAAATATCAAATTTTGTAAAGACAACCCTATGGGTTTTACAGATATTTAGGCGCTAAGGTACTTTTTGCTTAAAGTGTAGTGTATATCTCGGCAACTAATACAGAGAGAATTTTTAAAAAATTAGAAGCTCACTAAATTTAATCCGCCCAATTTAATGCAATAAATATAAATAAGGCAGCCAACCAGCACAAAACTGGGAAATCTGGCAACAGTATCGATATCACTATTTAATTCCACATGTCCAAAACACCCTAGATACCAAATAAGGTAAATGAATAAGCTTAGGTGGTTTTAAAGATATTTAAGAGTTGCGGTGGACTTTTGTGTTTCTGTTTTCTGACACTTATAATTATTTGTTGTTTTTACAGGTAGGCCATCAGCCAGAGACCTAGAGTGATTTCTGAAGAACCATTTTTTTACCAATATTGAAAAATGAGGAAAATTTAATCGAAGAAGCGGAGACAAAAACTGATGCATCTAGAATTTTTGCATCTTATCTCTTTAAGTGAATTGTGAAATAAGCATTTTTTCAGTACCAATTATATAAAATTACTTCTCTACCGAGCAAAGGCAAAAGAGTTTAACCGCAAAAATACAGTTTGGAGAAAATCGTCAATTTCTGTTTTATCCATTTTGATAATAGATTGTTTTAACAATGTACTAACTTTAAAACTTTTCCTAAAAACGCTGTTTAAATATCAAAATGAAAAACTCTTAATGCACATTAAAACAATGTAAAAACATGAAATGACCAATTTTGCGAATGGACTCTTTTGCCTTCGCACAGTAGTTCTAGGGCCGATGTGCTAGCAACAAAAAAGAATATTGAGATTTTACCTACTTATGTAGGTAAATAAAAAAAAAAAGAAATCAATCAAAAAAGTTTTACTGGGTAATTTTGGAATGGCATTTAGTCGTTTTTGCATATTTCACTTTTAAACTTAAGTGGGAGGGCAAAAACATTTTTTGATGTGTTAAGTATTATTTGTTGAAAATAAACGAGTTACTAAGAAAACTACTGTTTTTATGTTCAACTACACCTTCTCTATATCTAAAGGCGAGTTCCTATTGGTCATTTTTAATGATCCATGAAAAGTAGAATAACCATTCAATGAATTTTATAAGTCATAACGCTTGTTTACTGAGAATAAAGCATATTTTGTGCCTTTATTAAAAGTATGGATGGTGGAGCATCCATAATTAAAAGTGAAAAAAAGGTCCACTCTGTCATTTTTACTGATTATTTTTAAAACATAAAAGCATAATGAACAGTGAGAACTGACAATTATTGCATATATTTCATGAACCACACTACTTAGTTGTTTGTAGTGAACCATTTTAAAAAATAAAACGCTGATTGGTTCACAATTTTTAACCGGGATATAGACGGTAATGCAAAACTGTCACACTTACATGAAAAGTCAATGTATTTTGTAATACACGACCATATTTGCGCGCTAGCATTGGGTTTTCGTACAAATGTGACAGTTTTGTATCATCAATTTAAGGCGAAGAACCTATTCTAAAACGGTATTTACCAATCGGTTATGTTGACGTTTAAATGTAATATACGTCAAAGTTGTCATCAGATATGACCGTGCCTAAAATTGATGCATCGATGCATTGATATCGACTTATAAGCAGTATGCACGCCTCGTTTATTTTTCGTTCCAGCAGAAACCTGTTGCCAACATTTCTTCCTAATGTTTATAACAATTACTGCATTTTTACAATTGTCTAACATGTTTCCAACATTCTGCTGGAACAAACCTAATATTATACAAATGTGAACAGAATCCACGTTTATAAAAAAATTAATTGTGAAAAATAATTTCTTTAGGATATTACGCTTCAATTAAATTAACTGAACTTGGTTTATCTGTGGACACCAGAGGAACGTTCAAAATGAATACCCGTGGGAATTTTTTTCTTACCTTTAACGTCAACGAGCTAATTTCTTAGACTGTGTTCAGTTTTTTCCTGGAAATTACAATAACCAAAAATGGTTACATTAACCAGCTTTGGTTAATACATCATCTGTTTAAAAGGTAATAAAAAAACAACTGGACTATTAGAATTCATAAATAAATTTTACATTTATTAAGCACTTTTAACAAGCAATGTAAGGACTGTAATTTCACATATTATAAAGGTTATAATTTAAGAAGATATGAACCTTTAATTGCCTTGTGGTAAATTTTATTTAAATATTTTATAATATAATTATAAATATGAATGACAAGTTATAGGAAAATGAAAAATTTTTGACTAACAATTTATAATTTTTTCACAGTCAGTGTTAAAGTTTTTCCATCCCTCTAAGACTATACAAAAACCTATGTAACATGCTAACTGGTCATATGTATTTGACAAATATATGTTTTAATTTTTGCAACAGACTTTATCTTGACTTCCTAACTTATTCATAATCTAAAATATTTAAAAATCCAATGGAAGTATTCATGTCACAGAGAAGTGACTTCTTATGTCAAACACTGATCTGACATAACTAAAAAAAAAAACAGCAAAATAACCAGAAGGCAAGATAAAGAACTGCACCAAGGTTAATAGTAATTTAACAAAAATATTTTCCACTATTATTATAAACATGTTTTCTCATTCAAATAAAACCAATAAAACAGCGGTTTTAGTCAAAGAATCTAAATTTAAAATGCAGATACAAAATGAAACTGCAAAATAATGAAAATATAGTGGTTACTAGACTGTTATTTAGAACAGCACAGAGTATATTAGATAACATTATACA
The DNA here is from genome assembly GCA_014170235.1 of Listronotus bonariensis. NCBI lineage: Eukaryota > Metazoa > Arthropoda > Insecta > Coleoptera > Curculionidae > Listronotus > Listronotus bonariensis. Next base: position 42,561 of record JACEGR010001873.1, read on the forward strand.
ACAATTTAACATACAAGATGACTAGTATAGACCGAGTTGTTAAATAAAAAAAACTGGAAGATTTAATCCTGATGGAAAATAAGACTGCAATTCAACAAAACTATCACCATTTTGTTCCACGGTATGTATACTCATTTTAGTAACGCTTGATAACCCCGTTTAAAACGATTTTAAAAGAAACAAACTATTTAGTTATTAGTTATTTTTCAAGAACATCATCCATACTGTATTTAACAATGTTCGAGACTGTTAGATTAGTTATTTTCATATGTAGATAAAATGACTTATAGAAAACTGTTTAAAAACCAATAGCATCCTGTTCTTTTTTTTAAATATAAGAAATTTACACATTAAAATACTTATTTGGTTTTTAAAAACACATAAACTTTTCGAGAAAAAGTGTAGATCAAAATCGGTAAAGCATTTTTACAGTTAATATATCTGATGATAATTTTGCATTGGTGAGTTTTTGATTAAAAGAAAATATATATGTATAAACCCAAGCGGCCCCAAGAATTTTGATAAACGACCAAATTTTTGGGAAAAAAACGACATATTAATAACCTAATGATCCACTACATCAGTTTTTTTTATCTGTAGTAAAGGACCCAACGCTGTTTAAATTAAATTACATTACTATGATATAAAAACTTTTTAACGAACATTGTATAAAGGCGAATGTCTTGTGAATTTCAGTCTTACAGTTAACAAAAAAAATCAGGTTATTTTTCGATCAGGGCGGACCTTGTCCCCTCTCAGTCGAATCTAACCAACTAACATAAGGTAAAACGAGTTGCCTTTCTTTATAAATATTTATTCTATCACCTCAATATACAACCGTCTCCGTAATCAATGCATAACACGCATAAAAATACAAAATAAATTATTTAAAATGTTAGGACAAGGGCTACGCTAATAATTAATTATTCTTACGTTTTTGGTGTACCTGCGTTCAGCTCACATCTAAGTGATCATATCTGAAAAACACAGATCAATTTAACCTTTAACTATTATTATTGCATACTAGGTTACCATACTGCTGTGTAGGCTGCCACGAGCTGTTCGAATTTATCGAATCCGTATTTATTGTGTCCGTTACTGTGTTGGCATTCTTTACACTTTCATCTGGAATTCTATAAATTTCTATTTTATCATCTTTTTTACCAAAACGGCATACAATTGTACAAAACTTGACAAATACTTTCACTAAATTAAAATTGTATTTGAAATATAAATATTAATTAATTAGGACTGTGTTAATTACTTTATGTATATTTTTGTCCAAATGAGACAAAAAAAAGTGTGTAGCTATAGTCTACCGAATAAAGTTCTTAAAACATTCTATCCGAACCACGGAATTCCTAATTAAATTATCTATAATTATCTTTAGCAATTTTCTGTACTATACCATTTAAAGGGGATGTTATACAGAGTTTCCAGTTATATTTAGAAAATCCCAAATTTTCTCTCGGCAATTACATTAAAAATTTAAATTATGAAATGTATGTGATTTATTAAAGACTATAGGATATATCACTGACTGTGAAAGTAAACAGAATTTTTAGTTTCCCCAACCTACAAAACAAAAATAATTTTTTAAACCAGAAATAATAGCGGTATTTGGGTGTCTTGAGAGGTAATTACTAGCTACCATTTTGAAAATAAAACACTAGTTGTGATATATCACTGAAAAAAATAATTTTAATTTGCAGACACCTTTATTACTATAAGGTAGTTAATAGTATTACTCTTACGGCAGATGTGCATTATTTTAAGTCCCTACGACTAACTAGACGTTTTTTAATAACCCTTTATTTGTGTCTATATAAATCCCATTTAAAATTAATGTTTGCTATAATATATTATAAACATTTTTTAATAATGAATACCTTTTGAACTATATTTGTCAAGTTTTGTACTTTATCTCGAAGACCTTTACAACTACTTTATACTCTAAAAACTAACATATCACATTTAGAAAATTTAATTAAAAAAATGGGCTACTTTTGGGCAGTATCATTAGAATATTTTATATCTAAATAAAAAATATTTAAGTTCGCTGTAAAGGCCTCAAAAATTATGGAACTTTATTTACTACAAATAGTACATAACACACTATTATTAACTGTTTAAAGATACATACATATTGTCTACAATCCCAACGTCTTTTCCATTCTTAGTAGTGTTTTCTGTGGTGCCATTTTCTTGTTTCGTTCCATTTAATTTATTCTCATTTACTTGGTTTTCTTTATTAAGTTTATTTTCATCAACTTGTTCTTTATCGTCAGATGCATTTTCGTTCTTATCTTGTGAATTCTGTAATTTAATTATTCATAACAATAAAAACATCAACAATAACAAACCAAAAATAATATTTTGAATCCTTATGTGTGACTAAGATACCTTACCTGTTGAGAAGATAGATTATTTGCATTATTTTTGCCTCTTGTCCTGGACATGATCATTTCTACTCTCTTTCTACGTTCTTCACGCTCTCTTTCTTCATTCTCCAGTTTTTTTTGAAGTTCAGCCTTCTGCCTCTCTGCTTCTTCCCTTGCCTTTTGTTCAGCCTCTTCCTTTAACACTTTTTGCCTTTGCTCTTCTTCTTTTCTTAGCCTTTCCTCTTCTTCACGCTTTTGCGCCTCTCTTATGGCCTAAAAATACCACTTTTTTAAGCCTTAGGCCTCTGACACCATACTAAGCGTTAGCGTGAGCGGCCAGCGTTGAGCGGACAATGTTAAAGCGCTGTCTTTGATCTTTATGCGAGAATAAAAGAACTTTTCCGCTCAACGCTGGCCGCTGACACTTAGTATCGTGTTCTGAGGCCTTAAGCAACTGGTTTTTAAAAGTTAAGTAATTTTGGCCTCCATTTAATTTAGTATTGCAAAAAAACACATATATACACGTCGTGCCAGCTCGATACGTTCAAATTTATATTTAGTGTGTTAGACTAGCAGGTAAAGATTAACAAAGGAACGTATAGCTCAAAAACTGTGTGACTGACGCGTAAGTCTTGCTTTAGATCGTTTTCGTTCTACGCCGCAAAAATTCCGCATGAAACGGTTTAAAGTGGCACGACGTGTATACGTTTAAAATATCTTTTCCAATTTCAATAATAAGCCTTAAACAGTTATAAATATTACAATTTTAACTTTTATATCCAAAAAACTGGGTTTGCTGTTTTTTCTAAATAAAGCATCAAGTATTAACTTAAAGGGGAAAGGTTTTTACTTAATAATTTTTAAAAGGATGCATTCTATTTATATTGATCTGAAATATATTTTTCCTAATTTACTATAAATATTTATTAAACTTACAAATTAAAAAAACAGGCCATGTTGGCCTTGGTTCTACCTCCCAATATACAAGGTGTCCCAGAATATGAGGCAATCCCCCAGATTAATGTAGAACGCATAAAAATAATATGACGTTTTTCTACATCCCTCCTTTACACTGATATGTGCCCTTAAAGGACGCCGCTGAGTCACTCTTATAGTACTTTGTAAAATGTAATATATTTTTTAATATGATAAATTTTAGTTAGGACTCTTTAAAACGGTGTCATTGTAAAACATTTGCATTCATTTTTTCGCCAGGTGCGGACTAACCCTAACGCAAATATGTAAATAAAAATAGAATTTTTGGATAGCTTGAATCCTAAGCTAAAGAAAAGATACTCTTGTTTGATGTGAATAAATTAAGGAACAAGACAACAACTACTGTTTTCTTAAATACGGTTTTTTATTTTAATAATTGTGTATGTCGGTTTGACAGGAGCTACCTCTATTACCTATCAATTTCCTAGGTCTAATAACAACGCTGCAACATTGTTTCTAGATTTAAGGTAATAAAAAAAATGAGGATATGTTCTATATTCGTTGGCCGGATTCATTTATTTGATAGTATTTTGTTTTGTACACGCCAAAAGGGACACAAAGGTCAAAAGATTGTTATCAGAATTTCCTAAATTAAAGCAGAAATTATAAAAAAATAAACATAAATATTAGTTGGCTTTTAAATTTTATCTAAATTAAATTTTATCTTGGCAATCTGCCATCGGAACGACGATTTTTAGTTTTTTATTTTTTAGTTTAATTATTTTTGAATTTTAGGGTTATTTTTTTGTTTATTTTGATTCAGGCAAAGCGGTCCCTTTTGGCGTGTACCCAACAAAATATCATTAAATAAAAAATCGCTAATACAAGTTAAAGCCATCCAAAAATACTATTTGCATTCATTTATTATACAGGGTGTAAAATGAATTAACATTATTATGTTACAATTAGCGAGGCCCTGGCAAACTAAAAAAGCAAACATTTAACAATGATACCATTTTTAGTAGTCCTAGATTAGACTAGGAGGTGGATTGTATATCGTCTATCACTGCAACCTACTCAGGTTTATTGTGTGTCCTTCGTCCATAGATTAGAGCACGTTATTCAAGCCGGTCTTTTTAATCAGACTCAACAAGCTTAAAACCGTCTCCTTGGTAAATCTTGCCGCTTTAGGTTTTTCTTCATCCAGCCTTGCAAACAGCAAACGACAAAAGGCTTCATAGTACCACCATACGTGTTCTGCGGTTTCTTTCTCCTCCTGGCAGAACCTGCATAGGATTTCTTTTGCCAGGCCCATGGTTTCCAGGTGTTCATTTAGTCTGCAATGACTTGTTAGTTGACCCACTATTATTCTTACCGCCTTCCAGTTGTTATTCAGAAGATATTTCGTAAATTCTGGCGAGTAAGCCTTAATGAATATTTTCGCTTGACGCTGTCCTGGTGTTCTTATCCACAAGTCTTGGGATTCCCTCATAATCCATGATCTAATAGATGACCTTACTTGGTATGATGGAATACCACAGTAGGGCTCGGGACCTACCATTGTCCTGCCAGCCCCTCATTTGTCAAGTAGTCCTAAGTAATATTTATTATATTAAAAAAATTATTACATTATACGAAGTACTATAAAAGTTATTTAAGAAAAACCGGTACTCAAACAACCTGTATGATGTTTCTAAATAAAAATTTTAAGAGTTTAAAAAGACAACACTGAATGTGCTAAGAAGAAAAGACCTATTTACCTCTTGTAATCTTTCTTGTTCAGCTTGCCTTTGCATTTCCGCAAGAAGTCTTAGTTGTTCTTCTTCTTTAAGTTGCCTTTCAAGCTCGGCCCTTTGTTCTTCTTCAATTCGCTGTCTTTCCAGTTCTGCCTGCCTTTCAGTTTCTTCCCTAATTAATCGCCTTCTTTCAGCTAATGCCGCTTTAGCTTCTTCTTCCGTTGTTATTCGCGGTTTCGTTATTGAAGTCGTCATTTCGTTTGATGCATCGCCGGTATCTTGCTTAGTTTCGTCCTTCGTATCTTTTGATTCTTCCTTTATTTCCTCTTTGACTCTTGTTTCAGCAACTGCAGCAGAAGACAGCGTTTCCACTTCTGTTTTATTCGAAGGTGGGGTTAAAACTTCTTCAGCTGCCTTTCTTTCGGTGTTAATAAAGTTCTGAACAATACTGTCTTCCTTGGGAATTTCTTTTACAACATTTTGTTGTTCCTCAGTCTTGCCGACTGGTTCTTTTTGGATCTGTAAACTCGGTGATTGCCTAAAAATGGATTATTTTAAAATATTTTAAAAAGAGATACACTAAACAGACTTACTTTATTTCTGCAATTTGCGATGGAGTATCGTTGGTTCGTACAGGTTCTGGCGCATTTGGTACACTTTCAGTATCCTTCTGGATGCTTTCTTCCTGCTTTTTTACCTCTTTAGCCCCCTTCTTGTCTTCACCAATGACCTTGGGTGCGGTTTCTTCCGCAGGCGATTTGGCGGGTTTACTTTTCGGCGTACCTCTCTCAATTTTTTCGGCAGTATTGGTTTTTGATAAAGACTTCCTAGTCTTAGGTAAAGGTGGTTTATTTTCACCTTTATCCACATTAGATTTATCATGGTTTTGGTAAGTTACCCCGGTAACAGCGATGCTAGCGGGGCGAGGCCTGCGCGGCGTATTTGATACACGATGTCTCACATTCAATGAGCTGGTTACACTGTTTGTGCTCTGTTGACTCATTGAACTACTTGGCCGAGATGAGGCTAAATAAAAAAAAATATGTATAAGAATCTCCACAAATTAAAAAAATAATAATTAAATTAGTCAATAAAACATACAGCCTTACTTTTTAATTATTAACTTTACGAAAAAATGTCCTTTTTATAACAAGTCCTCCTTGATAAAAAAATACATTTTCACAATAATATCTGTATGTTGGATGTACAGGGTGCTTAAAAAACTTGTTTCCACATTAAATTTACAGAGTATTTCCTAACTACGGTACGAAACTTTAAAGAGTGATTTCTTATGTAATTTTATAAAGAAAAGTTTCTATAAACATATGTCCGGAGTTGCTTCGTTTCTGAGATTCAGGACGTTATTTTTTAAGGGCCGGTACCTTATAAATAACTTAAATACCCTTAAACCGATTTGGTTGAAATTTGGTAAGTTTATTTGATGTAATAAAACCCTTGTAAAACTAATAACTAGATTGACTTTATTAGGTCCAGTGGTGTCTCAGTGGGCACCACAGCCAACATTATTGAGAGAAAAATGAATGCCACTGGCTTTTTATGTAGTTTTCATATTTTTTTCTATGAAGCAACTAAAAATAAAATTTTTAGTGTCGTACATTTCTTTCGTATCTGGCTTCGTATTTAAGATATTTAAAAAATTGACATATAAAATCACCCGTTAAAGTTTCGTACCGCAGTTAAGAAATACCCTTATTTTAAATAAAAGCAAGTCTTTTTAGGCCAGCCCGTAAATCCAACATACAAATATTTTTGTAGAAATGTAATTTCATTTCAAGCAGGACTATTTATGAAGAGGCACTTTTTTTTGAAAAGTTAATAATTAAAATGTTTCCCCTTTAGTAAGAACTTCGAAGACACGTTTCATAAGTGTATATTAGATTAGAAAGGTCTAGATTGTTAAATAACCAAAAACACGAGAACAGCTATTTAAATTTTGCGGTTTTCATAGCTACAGATGGTAGTAGACAGTACTATTTTAAAAGTTACAATTGCAAAGGGCATCTTGACTTATTTATTATTCTGTGCTTCCCCTAAAACGCTTCGTGCAGTCGACATAGAAACGACACAAATTGGTTCATTTTAAAATAATAATAAAAATATTTAAAAGAACTGCTTGTCTTGGTTAACTAACTATCTAGACCTTGTTAGTTGTTAATTTATGATTAAACATTAAACTAGTACTCCACCTTTTAAAAGTACTCTAGCACTTTACATACAATTTTACCATATAATAAGAATAAAAATGTATTTACCAACCAGTCACTACAGAGGGCAAAAACCAGACATTTAATCAACAAATACACCAAGATAAATATTTGCAAATAAAATCTACCTCTAAAGAACAAAGCAAATGTGTCTGTAGTGTAAAAAGAAGTGCAAAGTGCAGTGTACTTAAAAAATACTGAGCCATTATTGCAATGAGTGTGTAAGACTTTTAAAAAATTAACCTCCACCAAAATTACTTAAAAACGAATCTATTCGTACTGGATAGAACGAATACATACATAAAAAATTAAAAGCTACACAAATTAATAACTGTACGATTTTTAAGCATAAATAGGTTTATATATCTAGTTTAGATGAGTATTAGAGCCCCGAGACGATTATGTAGTCAATTCAATAGTTACATTACAAGACTGTCACCGTAGGTAGGTGTTGCCTGCCTCCTTAAGAACTAGATGAAAATTAGAGTACACAGAACCTAAAATACTGAGGATGAAGTTAAAATCTTGACGAAAAGCACAATAACAATAGCAAAATAGTAAACGTTTTAAAGGTAAAAAGGATTTAACGCATCCGCTGCTGTAAACATTAACGAATTAACACCTTAAAGTGGATACACGCCAATCTTGATGTTGTCCACCGATGTTGCACTTGTAGCGGACCACATTTTGCGGCAAAGTATCAAACATTTTTATTGTATCCTGTTTTCCAAGCAACATCGATGTTACAATGTTGTTAAGTTGCATTATCTTTACAACTGCTTCAGTGTTATATTTGCAATTTTAGAATTTAGACAATATTTCTGGTGTATCTCGTTTTTATCAAAGAAAAATAGTTCGTTTTAATACAATCATTTACCTTTTTTAAAAAACAAACATTGAACGATACTAAAGCGAATAAATGAAAAATTAAAATAATTTTAAAATTACTGCCATTTCTAGTTTGTTGGTTTTATTAATTTATTAAAATATTTTTGTTTGGTTTAGAAAGTATATACCCGAAATATCTCCCAAATACTAAAATGGCACAATCGAACTAAACAACAATCTTAAGCAGCATACTGCTGAAAGCATTTTACAATTCGTCCAACTGTATATCTAGTGTTCGGCTTTTGTCGAATGTTACAGCCAAAGCAGATTTGATCAACTCATTAATCTTAAGGCATATAATTTTTCATTTTCTTTGTTACCAGCTGTAAGCACCATCGTTTTTTTAACAAATTGATGACCTCAGTTTTACAGCAGCTTACAGCGGTTGTTAGCGGCCTTGGGAGATGTCAAACCACTGTATAACAGGTTGAAAAAAACAAAGAGGCGAGAATATAGTCCAGTTTAAGGTAAAAAGTCAAATAAAATTGACTAAATAATAACAATAACAATAATATGTGTAAAAACCAATTCTAACGTGCAAAGGCAAAAGAGTCTATTCGCAAAAATACAGTTTTGGAAAAATCGATATTTTTTGTTTTATCCATTTTGATAAGACTGTTTTGTCAACCTCTTAACTTTAAAACCATCCCTGTTTAAATATTAAAATGTAAAACTCTTTTGCACATTAAAATAATGTAAAAACATAAAATGACCAATTTTGCGATTAGACTCTTTTGCTTTTGCACGGTAGCCATGAAAAGGATTAATTCAACTGCAATTGAAGATATTGCGCATTTTTGTTATAAAACGGGGGACAATTTACGAATTTATCCTTTTTAGGTTATATTACTTTTTTAGGTCATTTGTCATTGGTGGTAAGCGCTTTATTTTTTCGATTCAAATTGTAATGACGTCAGATTGTTAGCAGCTGTAAGACAGAAAATAAAAAATGCTTCTTCTGTCTTACAGCTGTTAACAAGTTTGTCTAACAGTTGACGTCATTAAAATGTGATTCAAAAAAATAAAACCGCTTACCTTCAATGACAAATGACATTAAAAAAATATACAACCTAAAAAATGGTCAGTTTTTAAACTGTCTCCCTTTTATAACAAAAATAGGCAATATCTTCAATTATTGCAGTTAAATTAGTCCTTCACATGGTTTCTCACACACATATTATTATTATTGTTATTAGTATACATTTAGTATAATTCTGTTTGACTTCTAAACTTAAATTCGGCTTTCTTTCCCCTCTTTGTTTTTTCAACCTGTTAGACATCTACCGAGGACGCTAACAACCGCTATGAGTTGCTGTAAGACTGACGTCATTAAATTGTCAAAAAACGAAAGTATGCCTGTAATGTAATGTAATTTTAAGTTAATTTCAAGTTAAATTTATTTTGATAATGGTGGCAGACTTGCTTTCGAAACGTCAATATTTAGTTAAAATATTTGGGATTTTAGATGGCGTGTACCCAACCTACTTTGTTATGTTAAATGAAACGTTTAAAGCAACAGAAATGTCAAATTCAATTATCTTTAAACTCCTTTAACTTTTAAAACCTTAAAACGTATTTGAAATGTATGTTAATATATTGTGTGTTTTTCTTCAAGATATTCGAATAGAATTAAACCTAAACCAACTGATTTCTGGCCCAAAAAGTTATTACAAGGAGAGCGACACTAGGAACCACTGCCGGGAGGTTTAAAACGACAAAATGAAGCAAGGTACCCGTACCCTCACTGGTACTGCTGGACTGTTGAGCCATAAGTAGTTTCTGTTGCCTCAACTGGGTGGCACGATTCACTCTCGGAGGAGCTACAGGAGGATGGGGAGCCTCTGGACTCAGTTGGTGCATGCTGCGGCTGTCCGCTTTACTAAGCGGCTTACGTGGCGACACTTTTGAACTAACATGAGCGAGATGGCTCATACTACGAGTGACTGAACTCTTCGGTGCCATATTGGATTCGGTTAGAGCTGGCAACTGAGGTTTTCTTGGTTTAGCTAGTTGGTCTAACCGAGACATCGAATATGCCCTACCTGTGGGGAGGGTCAAGTTTTGTATACTAGGGAGGCTTTTAAAACGATTTTAGTTAATTTTCCTTATTAGTAAAAAAAAATCAAACGTTAAATAACACGTCCATTAAGAATAATTAAACAATACTGTTTTCTTGGCTCAAGTTCAATTTCCTACAAATTGTTTTTAACAAAAAAAAGTATCCCTTGACAGCAAGAAGAACCATCAAGCAATTGCAATTTAAGTAATTAAAAAATTTAAAGTTGGTAAAATTTTGTAACTTTGAAAAATATAACCATCTGAGTAAGTACAAAACATAGCCAGTAATCGTAAACGAAAGGTAAAAAAATAAATTCACAGTCTGAACCCAGAATCCAGGATTGTTTATTTGAAAAACATAATTTTTTAACTGAGATCATTACTTAAGTTTTTAAGAAAAAATATTTTGGCAATTCAAAAACTTTGTCGAAAGCCTTACAAAGATAACAGTACCTGGAGAATGGTTGAGGGACTTGCGCGACGTGGACGAATGGAAAGAGGAGTCTCTCGAAGGAATCGTTGGCACCAAGTCGGTTCGGCGACGTCCCAGGTACCCACTGGCACACCCTGCCGGCGTCGTCGGACTCGTCAAACCTAAAAGTGACCGCTACTTGCTAGCACAGGTGCCTTGGTTTCTTATAAATATATCTAGATTTACTTTGGGCCATTTTTTAATATTTAACCCCTGATTAAAGTAAATTTTGCATCTACAATACGTATGGAACACATTGCCATAATATATAATTGACTAATACCTTTAGACGGGTAGTTGATTATGAGGGGTATGCTTATTTTAGTAAGGGTTTTTACAGTTTAAACGTTTTCTACTTAATTTTTTTCTTACTGCGATTTTATTAAACATTTTTAAAATATGAAATTTGTTTGTGTAAGGGTCACTGAAATTTTAAAACAACTTATTTCATTATTTTTAAAATTCCAAATACATTTATGTACAAATGAATTTTCTAGCTGTATTTTTACATAAATTTTATCTAATATCGCCAAGTTACATTTATACAGTTAAGTTTGTACCCTTAAAAGCACTTAAATATTTATCAGAATAGTGTTTCAATCCTTCTTAAATGAACGAAAAATAGCAGCAGAAAAATCTGCAACAAGAAACTTTTTAAATCTAAACATATTTTTTTTTTCACTATTTGTAAAATAGTTAAATCGACTAAATATACAAATTAATACCAAACTAAAGCGGAAAAACCGAGAAATCCACTCTTGAGGATTTTTAATCTATACATATACATAGTTTTTCTTAAAAAAAATCATGTACGGAGTTTTTCTTAGGTAATAACAATTTTAAAAGTTCCGATGGGTTCGCTTTTTAGAAAATTTTGTTCTTTATTTTAAAATGACCAAAAGTGGATTTTATTTTGCGTGGTTGCTCCTTAATTAATAATAATCATATTTTATTTAAAAAAAAACATATTTTTACAGAATACATAAAATGTCCAAAAATTGAAGAGTGGAAATGCTAATTGATCTAAGCAGCAATTATATTTTTGTTTTTTGTCCAACATTATGTTCTATGTGGCAGCCTCTATATTCCACTTTAAAATGACCCTGCTTATTGCAAAAATAGTCCAAAGTTGAGGCCATCCGTATGCCAAGCATTACATTCTTTATTCATTTCTTTGATTTCTTGGAATTATTTGTTTTGGCATTTAGATCAATTGAGCCGTTAAAAGCCATGGTGGTATAAGTCAAAATTTAAAAATCTTAGTTTTTACTTCGTGTTTCCTAATTCCTGATAGATTAGATTAGAATAGGCCAGGGATAACCCATGCACTGAAGCCGCTCGGCTTATTGTGCGCCCTGTCTTTTACGTGTGGGTGATGTCAGCCAGACGGGACCTACAGCTTAACGTGAACAACCACGGTCCCATGAGCGACAACTTAAGACCTCGTCCCCACCCAGGGGGCACTACTGAACCTACCAACTGAGTGGGGTCCGCATGTCTAGGGTTGCGCACGACACGGCAAAGTGTGTTCCGGCGCCCTGGTCCTTTGGTGGCCTTCAGCGTCGATACATTTTGCACTTTGTTCGTTTGGTGTTGAGCTAACCACTAAATTTCCGACCAACTTATAAATAAGTATTTGGCCTCAGCAGGATTCGAACCTACCTCACGTTCGTTGTGCGCCTCAACGACTTAACGCCTTACACGCTAAGCCATCACCGGACTTAATTCCTGATGATTACTATATATTCACCAAATGTAGAAAATTCCAAACATCTTCTACATTTGGTGAATATACGGAAATCATTATCAGAAATTTAAAAACACTACAAGCAAAGATCTGTTAAAGTTTGACTTAGACCAGTCTGGCTTTCAACGGCTCAATTAGCACTTCCACTCTACAATTATTTTTCTTTAAAAAAATAATACTCCAATGCAATTAGCAGACTTAAAAATATAATTTTAAATTGCAATTTATTCAAATTCGTTATTAAAAAGAAACAACTCTTTATGTATCTATGTTTTATTGTTTCATATACGGTATGGCCACGGATGGACTTTACAACAGGACAAATGGACCAAAAACTTAAATATTTAGAAAAGTCGTGTATGACAACTGCTTTTTCCCCTAAAAAAACAAGATTCACGTTAAAAAATTGTTTTGTTTTGTACAGGGGCTCCAAAACTAAAAACTGTGAAAATGGACCAAGACAAAATTGCCTTGGTTTTTAGTAATTCAGCAAAATGTCGAATAAAAAGGTTTTTAAATTAAAATTTTACATAAAATGAATCTTTTTTGTGTCATATATTTTAATCGTGTTGCACCCTTTTTCATAATTTTTCAGTTTTAATACAACACAATAATTAATGTCAAAGTTTTTCAAATGGTATATTTAAATACAAGAATGTCAAACCACATAAATAACGTAAAGAATGTGTAAAACTTAATTAAACCAATATGATACTATTAATTTTTTTTTTATTTATTTTATGTAAAATTACAGATATCGGACCCTCATTTAATTCTAAAAACTTTTTTATTTCACATGTTGCTAAATTATTGAAAATAAAGGCAGTGCTGTCTTGGTCCATTTTCACATTTGTGTAGTTTTTTTTGGAGACCATGTACAAAACACATTTTTCAGCGTGAATCGTATTTTTTTAAGCTAGCAAAAGCAGTTGCCATACACGACTTTCTTGAACATTTTAATTTTTGATCCATTTGCCCTATTGTAAAGTCCATCCATGGACATACTGTAAGTATAATGGTTAATTACCACATTTTAAACTTTGTCTTGATACAACAACGTCATTTCGTAAACCGCTACACTATAATACGCTATATTATATACAAGTGCATGAATTACACTGGTATATGTTCAGCTAAATCAAAAGGTTTACAATGCGTGAAAAGGAGACAATCTAACGAGTGTACAACATTTACAGGTAGAGATTTAACGCACAGTGCATCGATACGTGAACAAAATGCCGAAATTAATATATTCACAACAACTTTAAAGGTATTTTCACTCACAGATATCCAGGCAATAACAAGCAACTTTTCTTACTTTGCCAATATAGAAAATGCAGTTTTATCTGTGGTAAATAAAAGGTTATGGATTTTATTTTTTCTTAATACTAAGCAAGATACGGAAATACCAAGGGAGAGAAAAGTTGTATTTTTATTTGTCTAATTAAAAAAACACAGTTGTATTAAAGTCAGTAGCATACATTTTTTAGGAATATTCTTAGGGTGCCGCTTGAGACGCGATTAGATTTAATAAATTTAATAAAGTTAGAGGTAAATTATCTCCTTAACGCTATAAATAACACCACCAAATTGTATTAAAATTGAATGGGGGAGGGGGTTATATAAGATAATAGTTAAAACCGATTTATTTTTTAAAAAGTTGACACCCTGTAACTAAACTTTATGCATTTCCAACGTTTATAAACTTTTTTTTTCTAAAATTACCTCATAAAAAGCCTTTAACTTTTTACCTCAACCCTGTATATTTCTGTAAATTGACTTTTTTAATTATTTTGTAAAATAATATTATAGTATTGCTCTCTGTATATGTAGATAATGGTACTTTTACTGAAATTATTAATAACAGAACTATTTCAGTGCAATAAGACTGATACGATTTTTGTCCCGAAATACCTATCTTTTAACGCACTGTGCATCGGTACCTCTTGTTGTTTGCTCTATTTGCCTATGAAAGTTTTGAATTAGCTGATCGTGTATAATATAGGGTATTATATTATAACCAATATAAAAGTAAGAAGAAATACCGAAAAAAATCTTTTTTCACTATTTTTTTGGCAAATTATATTATTTTGTATATCTTCGATATAGCCTAATATGAAATAGTGATACCCTCTATGTTGGTGGTTGTCCAACTTAAATTTTGTAAAATTTCGTCGGTAAATATGGCTTTCTTTAAGACTGATTTTAAAGTATGTCCTTATCCCTGTTACAGGTACTTTAAACAATATTAAAGAAAACTATTTGGCATCACTAAAATAATATTTGTTCCGGAAATAATTATTGATAAAAAGACGTTGACCTTAAAAACGAATATTCTAAGACCGTGAAAAAGCGGTATCTACATGTAAAAAAAAAATCTTTTAGGACAGCCCGAATAATGAAATTGTGAGATACTCCCTAAGGTAAATATTTTGGAAACTGCTTCCCAGATAATCAAAAAAAGAAGAAAAGATTTTTTCAAATATTTAAAAATGTTCATTTATAAATAAGTTAAAAAAATTACATATTACCAACAAAAGCAATATGCACAAAATCAGATAAATTATTATTATAGATCCTGAAAGGTATTACCTCGGGTAGTAGATATTTACTCGGGGCAAAATTTGATAATATGCATACAGAAGAAAGAAAATAATTATAAAAAAATATCTTTGTTCTTGTGACTGTTTTTGTGTAAGTTTTAACTAACCTTCTGTTAGAATCCCTTAGGCTAGGGCTTAGCATAATTTAAATTATTATAAGTACAATTTTGTTACATTAAATCATAAACATCCTGTACATATGTATAAAACATAGCGTGCCTACCTAAATTTAGCTAAATTTTGGCTGGAAAATCAATACATTACTATAGCAACACCTTTGATTTTATAAATTTATATTAGTCCATTAATTAGAAGAAACATGTTATAAAGTTAGATACTTTTATAAATATGTGTACCTATTTATTCTTTTCAAGAAATCACGACGGAAAAGCGTTTAAAATGTTTCATTTATTTGATGTTATTTTTTTCATGGTAAAAATAAGTTTGATTAAAATAGGGTTTTTGAAATATGCAGTATAACAACATCAGCAAAACTAACTTTTCCAACTTAACCCGTATAGAGATTAGATCGAACTAAATTAACTGCCATAAATTATCCTTATTACCCTTAAATAAAAAAACAAGCTTTGGTATTATTAAGGCATTTAAGTAGATTTTGATCAATTCAAAAGACAAACGTAACTTTTGCTTTTTTTTTGTGGTTCAATAAGGCCAAAACTTAAAAGTCCCTTTAGATTTATGTTTCACGTCATTTTTGCCTCATAAAAAACAGCTTAACTTTTAAAAACATGAATTTATTTTGATGATTTTCTATTACAATGTTAAAAAATTAAACTTTATTGGGATTATGGTAATAAAAAAAAGTTCATAGAATTTAAAAATATATATTTTAGGATTAATCTAAATAAATACGAACATATGATTATAAATTTAAAAATGCGAAGACGTTTTTTATAAGGCAAAAATGATGTGGTCCATTTATCCCAAAAAGGGTTTTTTTTGATCTTATTGAACCAAAAAAAAGCAAAATTTACGTTTTTTTTTTAATTGATCCAAATGCTTTAAAAATAACAAGCTTTAATTTTTTTAAATTTAAAGACAATAGGGATAATTTACGGCAGTTAATTCAGTTCGATCTAATATCTATACGGGGTAAGTTGGAAAAGTAAGTTCTTCTTTTAATTTTCTAATAGAAGGTTCTGCTTTTAAAATATAATAATTTGCACCTACGTCGTATACGCTATAGTTTTATTTAAATTTTGATCAGTGTTTTGTAAGTTTCGCTGTATGCAGAGATTTTTATCAAAGATACAATTTTTCGAGAAATCAAAAATAAAAGGTTTCCATATGGTTCAACATTTCTGGCGGTCACTGTATATGATTTTATTTATTTACTTATTATGTATTTCAAATTAAAAACAAAATGTAAGGGGTTTTTAAAAATTATAATAATTAATTCAACAGTAAACATAGATTTTGAGAAAAATATGTTTGGGACAATACTACATGAACTAGTTTCCAATTGGCAAAGAATGCCCATTCAACTAATGGTCTAAAAGACTAAAAATACGCCATAAACCTAATTTTCTTAAAAAGCCATTTAGTTTTATTAAATGCATACGTTTAAAGGAGAAAGTATTCTTGTTCTTAATATATTTTACTACTGTGCAAGTGTGTGCATATCTTTATAATTTAAGTAATGTATTTCAAACTTAAAACATTTTTAAAAAATAATAATGTTTATATACAGAGTGTTCAAAATGTGGTGTAACTTCCAGAAAACGCCAGTTTTAAAAATTTAATTTGCAAAAGGGTTATTTACTCCTTGGTTTATTTTAAAGAATATTTATTCAATTACTGAACAATTTTTGTTGGCTTTTAGGTTATGTTATTTTTTTTGGATGACGATAAGTTCTATTAATATGGGTAAAAACAAGGCCTGCAAAGTAAACATCAGATTAAAAAAGAAAACAAACTTAATCTTATGCATTATTGTACCTAGTACATTATAATGTACACACGTTCAGGCAAATTCAAAAGTTTTAGCGTTTAAAACACTAGCAGGTAGAAATGATATAAAGAATGCCCGCATGTAAACATGGTGACGCAACGGTCCCACACTGTTGTTGCTTCACTTGCGTATAAGCCTTCTAATTTGGCTGAAGGTGTGTACTTAGAAAAATAATGAAGAAACTTTTAACATTTCTAATAAAATAATATTAAGAAATTAAGTATAATGATTAAGGGTTACCACTGATCACTAACACTTTATTTAAATATAGTATTTGTGGAGCTTTTAGATTTGACAAAAACAGAGTGTAGTTGTGATAAAAATATCCCCCATGCAAAATAAAACGTGTATTAACACAAAACATTTAAAAAATAATTAAAGTGTTCAATAGTATGTGCACTGACAAAATTAAATAAACCAAAATATATATAAACACAAACTAGAGCAGAAAACAATTTTTCTATTTTCTTTTTAAATTCTTTTGCATGCCACACATCTATATAACATATACCAACCCCTTGTTTTTATATCTAATATCTTCAACATCACACTTATATTCTATTTTTTATCACAAGGGAAATATTCAGAGTAAATATTTTTTCAACGGGAGATAAACCACTGGGTAATATACAGGGTGTTATTTAATAAGTGTCCGATATTTCAGAGAGTGATTTTTCAAGTATTTTTAAGGTAAAAAGTTCCTATGAACGTGTGGTCTAAGATGCTTCGTTTTCAAGATACAGGGTGTCAAAGTTTTATTTTTATTTATGTTTTTTCTGCATAATTTCCTAAATAATGCCGATTTCCGAACGAAAATGACGGTTTTATCAAGTAGCCGGTCTTTACTTAGCATATTTATTACTAAGCGTATGCATCGATTATTTTAAACTAAAATATTTCGAAAACGGTTGCTCCTAGCGTCATCTAATAAGAGTACCTTTTTATGTAAAATGACTAAGGAATCCATTTCTTTTAACAAAAATGTAAATACAGGGTTGTACAAAAAGTCATGAGCCTTTGAAAGTGAGAATATACATGTGGCTAGCGCCCTCTACAAGTAAGAGCTAAATTAAGAACAAATTCAAATTTCTCATGTCAAAAAACTTCCAGGCACCAATTTTCGTTCGGAAATCGGCATTATTTAGGAAATTATGCAGAAAAAACATAAATAAAAATAAAACTTTGACACCCTGTATCTTGAAAGCGAAGCATCTTAGACCACACGTTCATAGGAACTTTTACCTTAAAAATACTTGAAAAATCACTCTCTGAAATATCGGACACTTATTAAATAACACCCTGTATAACATATACCAACCCCTTGTTTTTATATCTAATATCTTCAACATCACACTCATATTCTATTTTTTATCACAAGGGAAATATTCAGAGTAAATATTTTTCAACGGGAGATAAACCACTGGGTAATATATATATTTTTAAAATAAATTATGTCACCCTTTACTTAAACTCCAATTTTTGGGGTGGGAATGCCCTACCGTGGCCACTAACTTGAAAAGAAGGGTGTATTTAGTTATTTAAGTTTATCCCCTTAACTACACTCCTCAAAAGAATTATCGCATATGCTCAATTTGTTCCATGAGCTTCAATACAAAAACGCTTTAATTTAAATGGTGATATCTCTTTTAATAATTAGGGTATTAAGAGAATTAAAGAACAAAAAAATATTTAGGAAAGGTAAAGCTATAACTTTATTAACTGGTATAATGTTTGAAAAAAAATGTTTAATCGCCCTGTATAATGTGCTGGGAATAATGTCATATATAATAAATAAATTATGCCCTTACTCATTTCTGATATTTTATTATCAGAAATTTAACTACTCACTTTTAACAGCACATCATACAGGGCGATTGAAACTTTCAATCCTATAGAAATCACTCTTTTAAATACATTAATTCTTTTGAACTCAAAATTAATCGATCATTCTTTGAGGAGTGTAAGTTTTGAATCATCAATGGATACGTTATTTTAAAGTTTTCTTGTACAGTTTTGTGAAATAAAAATAACAAAAAAAGATTATTAAAAGTTACCTAAAACCAAAATAAATAAAATGTGTTTATAATAGTTCTATATCCCACTTATCTATTCCCTTTGAGGCTCTAAAACACCTAGTAAAAATCACAATATTTTCTAACATAAATAGGTAAAATTTTTCGTCAATAAATTTAAAAAAATGCAGTGCAAAATTTTATTATATTATGTTATGGATACATTTTTGTTGCAGTAAAAATTATTATAAAACATTTTTTTTAATATCCTAATGATTTAGAAGATAAAGTTAAAAACCAATCACTCCCTTATTTTGAAAATAGAGGCCACGCAGTAAACTACTTCCAACCGAGAACGCATACAAATAAAATAAAACTGCCCCCGTCATAAAGTGCGAAATTGGCCATTTATCACCAATATTTACTGTATTATTTTACAGCGACTGTGTTCTATTAAAAAAACTAATTATCGTTACTACCACATTTTCTCTAATACTTATAACGTAAATTTTAAAGGAGATGGGTAAAGATCAGCCGTTTTTCGCCCATCATAGTCACGAATTTTTTTATCAAAATTAATTTAATATAACTATAAGAAGCTAAGGCATTGGTCTTAAAATTTTTAGAAGTAGTATAAAAAAAAAAATACTAAGTCACATAAAACGGCTATCAAACTTGGTATATTTGTTAAAATTTTGTAATTTTGAGTGATTTTTCAAATTTTTTACTAAAAAAATATGTCAAGCACTTGACGCACCAATACGCAAATGCTAGAAGTCTATTTACTGTAGTGGTCAAAAGACTAAACAGAATCTTGGTGCGTCGAGTACTTTAAAGACTTTTATTTTAGTAGAAAATTGGAAAATCACTTAAAATAACAAAATTTCAAAGAATATACCAAGTTAATAGCCGTTTTATGTGACTTGCTACTTATTATTTTACACTACTTTTGAAAAAATGTAAATACCAATACCTACACTTTTATAGATGTAATAAATTAATTTTGATAATAACTTTTAATTTTCGTGACTATGATGGGCGGTAAACGGCTGCTCTTTAATCCTGCTTTATTTAAGAGGATGCCGTAGCACGTTAAATTGAGCTTAAACGCGATTTGCTGCCGTTTTTAAATATTTGTTTTGGAAAAATGTTGTATGTAAAAAGTTTCTTAAAATGATCCAAAGATTATCGGAAAGTTAATTGATTATTGGTAATGTTAATAATTAACACATGAAATTTCCCAAGATTACAAAACCTTAAAAATAAGCAACTTTTCGATAATCTTTGGATCATTTGAACTTTTCTATATACAACGTTTTTCCCAAACAAATATTTAAAAACGGCAGCAAATCGCGTTTTAGCTCAATTTAACGTCCTACGGCATCCCCTTAAATACTATACCTCTTTTGTTTGTATACACCCACATATTTTTCATTTTACTAATGGAAGCCGTAAATACACCATCCACCCATAGAGGCTCAGACAAACCTGTCTAAGCGTCTTTGGGCAATGTAATACCAACTAAAAATTGAGTGCCCATTAAAGAACAAAAAACAATCTACGTACTTTCACCGGCTCTTTCGAGACCTCCAGCTGACGTAGCTCTTTTTTGCTGCCAGCATCCAAGTCCCTCTCACTTTGCCTTCTGGTTAAAGAGCTTCCCGTAGAAGCAGAAGTAATATTTTGAGTAGACGTAGCTCTTCTGTGGCCCCAATATGAAACAGAAACATCCGTAGGATCTAGCATGCGAGGTGTAGAGGAACCAAATGCGAATACTATATTGCTTCTTTCATGACGTTTCTTTGTTTCCATCCTAGCCTGTCTTTCTTGGTTTCTCTGAATGATTGACTCTAGCCTGTCGCGCTCTGCTTCGTTTATAGCTTTTTTTCTCTCTTCAACTTGCAGTCTTCGTTGATCATCTTTTATCCTCATCTCTTCAAGGCGCCTTCTTCTTTCCTGTTCTTTTTGCTCTTTAAATCTTTGTGCCGCTAGAGCTTGTGCTTTGATTTCTTCCAGTTTTTCTGCCTTTCTTCATTTTGACGTTCTTTCAGGGTACGCAGTCTCGCTTCTTTATCAACTAGAACAATAAAAAAAACATTATTTTAAATAATAGTTTATTTAGGATAAGCAAAATTTATTACAGTTAGTACCAAGTTAATGAAATTATTGTGTTTACATATAATTGAAGTTCACTCCGAACAAAACTACTACAATTTGTGTAGTGGTGTAAGAATAATAGCTTTATATTGAAAGTTGATTTTAAATCAATACTCATTTTTACATAAAATTCTCTTAAAAATACCAATTCTTTAAAAACATAATTTTCTTTTATGAAAAAAATAATAATTACATTTGTTTTTCGAGTGCTTAAGAAAAAGGGATTACGTTATCTTTCGCTTTGACATATAAACTAGAAGTATGTCCTAAACTAATTATCAATTTTGTTTAAACTCTTAATACCTATAAGTAGTGTATTTAGTTGGTACGCACCCATCTCAAAAATATTAGATTTAAAATCCTATTAAAAAAATTAATTTTAAATAATTTTGAAAGCAAAATTTACAGAAAATCGTACAAACAGGTACTGTAATTTTAAATGAAATCACCCAATAATGATTAAAAAGAAAGTTGTAATATGTATGTTGAAAAGATTTACAATAATTTGTTCTGATCAAAACAGAAATACAAAAAAGAAGTTTTAAAAGATTTTAGTTCCAAATAATTACACTCCGCACAAAAATTTTAGCATGTTTGATTTTTCTATAAGCTTTAATACAAACATGCCTAAATATAAATGGTCATATCTATTTTAAGAATTAAGATATCAAAAGATAACCAAAAAAGAAAATATTAAAAAAGGTCAATGTATAACTTCGGCGTAACCGTTATTATTATCTGTTAACAATACAATAGGGTTATTAAAAGCTTTAAAAAAATATGTATTAATTTTGAATCGCCCTGTATGATGCATTATTAAAAGCAAGTAGTCCCATTTGTAATTTAATTATATCAGAAATGATTAAGGGTATATTATAACTACAAATGTCATTACTCCCATTCAACAGTACATCATTTTTTATTTTTATTTTTTATTTTTTTAAATCTTTTTGACATCCCACGAAGGCATATGCCTAAATACCAGAGTACCGTGGGTGCCGGGTTATTAGATGTTTAACCCATCGTTCCCCTGTTCCGTCAACGTTGTCCAAGCACTGAAACATGCAGTTATGCATTTCACAGTACCTTTTAGACAACGCGGTAGTGCCACCACGGTCGTTATTTTTAAAATAACTACTACCTAAATAAAATCATACAGGGCGATCAAAAATTATTTTATATTTTTTAAATTTTAATCACCACGCGCCGCAGTTATAGCTTAACCTTTTCTTAATATTTTATTTTTTTATTGTTTTGACAACTTAATTCTTAAAAGAGATTAATAATGCTTTTAAATTAAAGCATATGTGCGATAATTTTTGTGTATTTCTTTGATTTTGTAAATAATTGTTTTCTCAAAATTAGTTTAGGATAAAATTAAAATAGACCTATTAAAAACTTATTTAAACCATACATTCCTGCCTTCTTAAAAAAATCAGGGATAGCTAATAAATTTAACATTAATACTATTTTTAAAACACAAAGAACTATTAGTTTCATAAGCGGAAATATAAAAATTATATTTATACAATTCCTTGTGCATGTAAAAAATTTATTGTGGGTAAAGTTTTCAGAATGTTAGCCAAACGCATTAAAAAACATCAAAAATATATTAAAAACGTGCATTACTATTTTTAAAAAATGATAAATATGTGGCGTCAAAATAGGTTAATTTAAATAATATTTGGTTGCCTTTGCTTGACTGTGGTAACTTCAAAACTCAATTAAGTCTCTACCCGTTTTATTTAAAAAATATTAAACGTATCAGGCATAACAAATTAATTTTAGTATTATATTTTAGTTTTATATTTAAAAAATGTTTCACAAGAAACCAACTGCGGATACAATTCAATTTATATGACATTTTTCGTTTGGGGGCGTCCATAAATTACATTAGAGGGAGGAGGGTCAGGTGAATCTCACTAAATCTCACCATGGGGGAGAGGAGTCTGGGCAGATATCACGTAATTATTCTGTAGCTAGAAACAGGAAAAAGTAAACGAATTTTGGAGCAGGTTCCTCCCAAGAAAATTTGATGCAGTGTTACTTTTGGGTGCTACATTTGGCTACAAAATCAATTGATGGTAGTCATTTAGGTACGAAATGGTGCCTTTTGCGTTCCCAAAAATCTCACATTAGATTAGGGGTTGGGGGGTTGAAGAAAATCTTACAAAATCTGACGGGGAGGGGGAGGGGTCCAAAAATTTGAAAAAAACTAAAATAACTAAATTTTAATTGCTATTTAAGTTTTAATATTGTTTTTAGCTAAATTTTATCTTGAAATCAGTGGTAGAATTGATATCGAAACGAAGATAAGTGTTTGGTTCGGGATTCTTTTGATGCTTTGGTTTATTTGGTTTCAGGCGATCTGCAGGTTTGTAAGCGTCAGGTGCATCCAGTTGTATACCCAGGGATCGGGACCGAAGGGGTCTCATTTTGGCAAGTACCCAAAAAGGACTTTTTAATACAAGAACATAGAACATTTCTACAAATACTTAGATCTAATACTAAGAGGTTTAACTACAAAACTCTAAATCACGCAAATCGTAATAACTATTTAAAGAGAAAAAATACGTACGAATAAAATATGAAAACACAGACATGGAAAAAACATGTCCACTAGCCAAAACTATACCGGTAGGTGTGTTGACACTGTACACAAAGAAAAACAAATGAATCTAAGTTTGTTGAACTGCACCGGCATCAAACTTTAATGTGATTCCTATTTTTAACGAAAATAAACAAAAAGCGGAGACATTTTCTTTTAATTACTTTGGGCTTTTACTAGCGTCTACATGTGCATTTTACGGGAATTTCCATTGAGAAGTTTTCAGCCTGGATATACGAAATGTGTGGTGAAGAAAAACCATGAACGAAACTGACTCCTTATAGAGTGAGGAAAATTCTTGCTCTTGAAAATTTTAATCAGTTCGTCCAGCGCCGCAGTAATTGGGTCGTTAATTAAAAGCAAACACCTACTTATTCAAAACCACTAAATAAATGATTTATAAAAAAAACAACCTTAAAAGAAAAAACTTTTTTTTCCTATGAAGGTGTAGAGCAGATATTTTAGCAAAACAAAATAAAATTAGGTAACAACAATTTTTTTGAAAGGTCTCTCTCACTTTTCGTTTGAACCATCTTAAAATTGGCTGTCGCCTAAAAAAGTAATTCGAGTTAAATTGTCAAACAGGCTTCAATTTGATCAATGTAACTTATGCGTTAAGTTCTGTACCTTTTGTTTTTAAGCAGTTTTTATACAGGGTGTCTGCTAATTAATGGTACACAGAGAAGCCACATATTTCCCATGCCAAAATTTTAAGATTTGACCAGACAAACCTATATTGAAAAGTTGATAAGAATACCGGGTGTCAAAGGGATTATTCTTTTTATTTATTTTAATAGTTTCTGATAAGTTTTGAATTATTTAATAAAACTAGGTATTTAGGTGTTTTTTGACATTAGCTATTCATATGTCATATTAATTTTTATGTGTAAAGTAGAGGTCGCTCGCTACACTACTTTTAATTTTTTAAAACGACGCAAACTTTTTGTGCTACTCTGTATGTACTATCTAAGTCAAACTGGTAAACTCTCCCGTGATTTCTACACAAAATGGTATATTTTGTAAGAATCGCTCTCAGCAACCGTTTTCGAGATATTTGCGTTTAAGAAGTGTAATGCAACCAAAAAGTATATAAAGTATAAAAACGCATTAAGGCAGTTGCAATTATACGCTATTCTTAAAGTATTTTCCGGTTGCACTAAATTACTCTAGAGCGAATATCTAGAAAACGGTTGCTCAGATCGGAGCGATTCTTACAAAGTACATATACCTTTTTGTGTAAAAAGCACGAGAGAGTTTACTGTTTTACTTAGATGGTCCATACAGAGTAGCACAAGAAAGTTGTGTCGTTTTAAGAAAAATTAAAAGTAGTGCAGGTAGCGCCCTCTACTTAACACATAAAAATTAATATCAGATCTGAATAGCTTATGTCAAAAACCCCTAGATACAAAATATTATTAAAATATTTAAAACGTATCCAAAATTATTGAAATAAATTATATTTTTTTACTTTGACAACCTGTATCTTCCTTATTATCAACTTTTGGATAAAAGTATGTTTGGTTAAATTCCAATATTGTGGCATACGGAATCTGTGGTTTTTCATTAATTAGCGGACACCCTGTAAACCTACATACTACAGTTGCAATAAACCTGAAATAGGCAGTTAACCAAAAAAAAATTATAAATCAAGTTAAATTAGACAAATACGCTTAAATTTTAAAAAAGTTAGTTTAAAATAAAAATTAAAATAGAAAACCATAACTTGCCAAAAATGTAGGTTTGTGTTATGAAAAGGAACTTTAAAATAATATACAACTATATTATACAAATAAATTTTTAGTATAGTAATTCAGCATTTGCATTTTAGATGTTTTTTTTGGAGCGGGCATTCTATATGTACACGTTCAGCCAAATAAAAAGGTATACAAGCAATGCGTGAAAAGAGACGGTCTAACGCGTGTAAAACACTAGCACGTAGAGATAAGACAAAGAATGATGGCATATAAATATTTCGGTTAGGATACTAATTGTGTTCGCTTTGTTGTTGCTTTACTGGCCTATATACCCTTTAATTTAACTGAAAGTGTATAAACTTGAAGTTCTTATATTCTTTATTATAAAGTGTTGCCAATTAAAAAAATAATGCAAGGGATACACCAAAAACGTTTCGTCAGACACATGCCCACGTTTTAAAGTCTGATTTGTATTTTGTACAGGGAAAAAACATAGGTTACATACAATAACATCTAATAACACGGCACTTTGGTGCTTGGACATAAAACTTTGTAGGGTGCCACAAAGATAACACTTGTTTAAATTAACATGTAAATTAAAGAATCTTTTTAATTAATAATTTATAACTTATTAGTAATTAATATGGCTTTTAGCGAGATGACACTGCAATTATTATAGCACTACAACGAGTGGTATTTCTTAATGACGCATAACGAAACAGAAAATCCTTATACAGATACTGCACGAATGTATCTACTACCTGCCTGTATAATACTATCTATCGGCTATAGTACTGCAACTATGCACTCTACACTCAAAACTTACATCTTTTTATATAACCTTTCTTTACATTCCTTGCATACCTTGTGAAGGCCGTGGAAGGCGATGTTTAATAAATATTATTTACTAATAAAAATATTGAACCTACATTTATATTTATTATTGAGTTTATTGAATTTTATGATGTATTACCTGTTCATTAACACGCTGTAGATTTGATTAATTGATTGATTTATTTATTTCTTAAGAAATAAACAGACTATTCAGGTCATTATGTAAAGAAATGATTTAATAAAACATTTCGATTATTTGTAAAAATTACTTTTCGCGTCCAAATCAAATAAAAATGAACAAAGAAATTATTGATTTTTATGTTAATACTATATTTCCCCCTGGAAGAATTAAAATTACCCTATTAAAATCTTTAGGCCGTTGCCTTTTGCGCCTTCGCCTTTTAGAAAGATTTTGTCTACCTAAACGCTTATCTTTAAAATCAAAATTAGAGGTTTTTACAAAAATTTAAATTTTTCGTTATAGACACTATTAATCTTTTAACAATATAGTTTTTGTTTTTTAAAAATGAATTTAAACTAAAAACAGAAAAGCAATTTTTTGCACAGATTTTAGAAAAAGGAAAAATAGCACCAAATAACTAAAATAATGGAGGCAAAAATTAAATCAAAAAGGTTCTATTATATTTTTTTACTTGCGTTTTTTTTTTGTTATGCATTTAGCGTGGTAAACACTGCTGTGGATAAACCAAATTTAGGAAGTCGCACGCGCATTCATGCTAAATGAATACGCACCTAAAATAGTTTTTTTTTAAATTTGTTTTTATACTCGCTAAACCAAATCAAATGTTTCATTGGCAATGCGTGAAATGGCTACGGAAACACAGGTAAAGATTAGACAAAGAATGTCGGCATCCGTCAGTAATCCATTTTGATATCAAGATACATGTTTTTACACAGTGGGTGTAATGGTATGAGAGTGGCATCGTCCCACCAGTGGCGTAGCGTAGGCGAGGTCGTATGCGCGAGGCCCCTCTTGTCGATGAAGCTAACAATAAAAAGTTGAGGACAAAAAAAAAAGAAAAGGCCTCCAGCTTTAAATACACAATATTTTTAATGTTTTTTAATATACGTAAAATATTGGCGTCGAAACACTTGTACCTGCGAGGCCCCTTTGTTCATATAATATAATAGGTTAGTTTAGTGAGACCTTTGTTAAAAGATTAAAGTTGGAAAGCAAATACAAGGCCCCCACCTTTAAATTTACATTTTTATTATACTTTAATCGCGCTTGCTATTGCTTCTCGTACTGAAAGGTCTTCTAGCGGCGAGTCCCCCCAGGCGCGAGGCCGTAGGAGGCTACGCTACTCTGTCCCACCATCTTTTAGACGATAAAAACCATTTTCGACAAGAACGTTGCTGACCACATGTAGCCAGAGAAACTCTTAAAATCGTCCTTTCTCTTTTAAAATGAGAGAAAGATATAACGTAAGGACATCCCAGGTTGTAGGTTGTTCAACTACAGTATGCCCTTTCTACAGGAAGCACTTAAATATGGTTATAGGTTGTGCAATAAAATAACCCAAGAGATTACTACCTCATCTTAACTAGATTAATGCCCAAACCTGGCAGGAGTAATTAATTAATTAAATTAGGTAAAGAGTGGCAAAGATACATGTTATAGGTGCCAAAATATAAATTTTCTTTTTTGTCCATTAATATCCCATTATGATATCCCAACGCCAATTTTACCCTAGAGATTGCTAATGAAGTCGTAAGTTAGGACACAGAAAAAATATAGTTATTTTGTATGTGGTTAGGGCTTTCATATGTCTAGCATTTTAATTTTTGGTTAATATTTTTTTAAATCTCTCATTTCTTAAAATTTAGGCACTTGAGTCACTTTCTATTATTAATCATGTGATTTCACTAAATAACCAATCATTTATTAGATACTCTCTGCTATACATGTAGACTACTAGACACTAACCAATACAATACGCGATGTTCATCGATGTTATGAAAACATCGATGTTTTCTTCTAACATAGGCTTATTTGGAAATAATTAAGGACGGTATGATTTATTTAATTCAATAGGATTTTTGATGTTCAAAATACTTTTGATAGCAAAAACATGTAGTAGTAGGGAAAAAAATTAGGACCTTTTTTGCTTTTTAAAAAAAATTTTAATACCAAATTTTTGCCAGTTAACACCCCTCCCCCATAAAATAGCTATAAATGCGAATATAAATAATTAAGAAACATCGATGTTACTTGTTCGATGTATAGTTGCCACCGATGGTCTTGATGTCACCATCGATTCCGCATTCCTAGTATACAATATTTGCAGAAAGAAAAAATCTAAAAATATCTGCTCTATATAATTTTGGTGAGGCATGACATCTGCTAGTAAGAATATGCTATGAATTTGGGTAGGAACGCGCCAGTATAAACACGGTCGCACTTACTCGCGAGCATCCTTTCAGTTCAGGTAGGGTCGAAGGCATCACTGACCGTGTGTATGCCTATTATGGATTGAAAAATAATAAATTCAGTGACCATTAGGTTGTCTAATGTATCAGTTTGATTTGATATCACATATTCCAAAACTACAATAAATTGCATTATATTAACTTAAATGTTTTAGAAAAACACTGCAAAAACAAAACAACATCAATGTTAATCTTCGAAAAAAAAAATATAAACAATTAGTTTGTGCGTTTCTACTAGCTTAACACATAATTTGTTCTGCCTACTAATTTTTCTATGACATTGAATTATACAAGGAAATTATCTCGCGTTTGTTTCTCGGATAGTTATTAACCGAGCTATAATTAAAAAGACATAGGTGGCCATAAAAAATAAAATTATACATTTACTTTTACCAGTTGGTAAAGATCATTTTTAACGGAGAAATTAAGCAATAACATAATCGTTTAATCAGTAGAACCGTTCTTTTACATGTTTATTAAAGTATATAATCATAAATAACAGGAAAATTAACACACTCTTCAGCAACAATTAAAACATGTTTACTATAGGCATGTTGGCCCCTTATTTTATAATCTAACTGAGTCGTATACCTTGTGGTACAACAAGTTGCATAGTCTATGGGCGATTTTAGTCTCACGTAAAACCGCGTCCAGACTTGCAACAATTCGCCGTGCCGAATACTGCGCCACATAGCCCGACGTAGCGCGGACGTGGACATGAACGGAACTCACGTCCGTGTCAAGGGCTTGGCGAATGATTCTACGGGGATTCAGAGCTTGTCGGTTTTGCATCAAAGGAGCGCGCAAATAGGTTGGTTAGTTTGGACGGATGTTTGGCGAATTGTTGCAAGTCTAGACGCGGCTTAACATGCTTCCGCGCTCCCTTGACGCCAAAAAACCGACAAGCTCTAAATCACCGACGAAATATTTGCCAACCGCTTGAAGCGACGTAAATACCGTCCACGTGAATGTCTGCGCTATGTGGCGCGGTATGCAGCGTGGAGCGGCACGGCAAATTGTTGTCTGGACGTCTGGACGCGGCTTAAGATTTAAAAGGCCAGCTATGAACTTTAAATGGTAATTAGGTTAAAACTACTTTTCTCGAGATAAGATATTTTGTTCTTTAGCAGATAAAAAAATATTTAAAGTGTCCAACCTATTGTGTGAATAGAAATAAAATTATTTTTCGATATAACAAATAAACATGCCTATAAACTAAGCTCCATTTTTTCATAAGCTTCAATACAAACATACTTTAATTTAAGTGGCCATATCCTTTTTAACACGCTTTTATTAACTTGGGTTGTAACTATCTATCAATCTATCCATCTGGCTGCCTATGTAACGGAATCTTTGAGCCTAATTTTAACCAACTTCCAGCTATTCGATTTCTTTGAAACTTTGCACACGTATTAAGGAAACATGACAATGCAATAATCTGCAAACAGTATCCCGTTATCTTTTTTGGATCGCTAGGAAAAAAATTCCATTATATTATAAAAACAACACCTAGGATGCCATCTGTTGGCAACATTTCAAAATATTATAAAAACAACACCTAGGATGCCATCTGTTGGCAACATTTCAAACTTTGCTATTAAATGAAGAAGAAATTTTTTAGTTTTTACACAATTTGGTTAGTTGCACCATTGGTGTTCAATTTTTATGAACAATAAAAATTAATAAGTTGTTTTACACAATTGGGTTAGTTGCACCATTGGTGTTCAATTTTTATGAACAATAACAGTTAATAAATGCCGTTAACACGCTTTTTTATTAACTTGGGTTGTAACTATCTGGCTATGTAACGGAATCTTTGAGCCTAATTTTAACCAACTTCCAGCTATTCGATTTCTTTGATGAAACTTTGCACACGTATTAAGGAAACATGACAATGCAATAATCTGCAAACAGTATCCCGTTATCTTTTTTGGATCGCCAGGAAAAAAATTCCATTATATTATAAAAAAACACCTAGGTTGCCATCTGTTGGCAACATTTCAAACTTTGCTATTAAATGAAGAAGAAATTTTTTAGTGGGTTGCAATATATTGGCAACGGTCCAAAATTGCCTGGATTGCCATCTGTTGGCAAAATTTCAAACTTTGCTATTAAATGAAGAAGAAATTTTTAGTGGGTTGCAATATGTTGGCAACGGTCCAAACATTGCCTGGATTGCCATCTGTTGGCAAAATTTCAAACTTTGCTACTTAATGAAGAAGAAATTTTTAGTGAGTTGCAATCTGTTGGAAAAATTTTAAAATTTGCTAATCTTGTTAATTAAAAAAAAATCGCCATTTTGTCAAGAGTAGCAGAAACTAAAAATGAAAAATAATTAATAGTTTAAAAAACTAAAAACACGCTTTTATATGCAACCGAACTAAAAATTAGAAAATAATTTTTCATTAAAAAAATATTGTCATTTCATAGTAAAAAGCGTGGGGTGATAAATATATTAAATGTTATAATTATTATATTTGCAAATATCTATGATGGAAAAGTTATGAAAAAATAGTAAAATGCACCCCACGCTTTTTACTATGAAATGACAATATTTTTTTAATGAAAAATTATTTTCTAATTTTTAGTTCGGTTGCATATAAAAGCGTGTTTTTTTAGTTTTTTAAACTATTAATTATTAATAATCAAGACATTTAAAAAAAATAGAAAATGTTAACGAAATGTAAAGCTGTAACTTTGGCGTGACCGTTGTAATTTACTGCTAACAATATATCCTACAGGCTGATTAAAAGTGTTTAAAAGAAAAATAAAATTTTTAATTGCCCTGTATAATGTTCGGGTAAAAGGAAATATCATTTACAAATAAATTATACCCTCATCCCTAATATTTTATAATAACAAATTTTATCACCCCTTTTTAACAGCACATTACACAAGGGAATTAATTATTATATTTTGTTTTTAAAAACTTTTAATCACCCTGTAGAATGTATTGTTAACAGTAGATTACAACGGTTACGCCAAAGTTATAGCTTTACCTCTTCTTAACATTTTCTTTTCTTAATTGTCTTAATAACTTAATTATTAAAAGAGATATACGAGCATATACGACAATTTTTTATTTAAAAAATTTATGCAAAATAAGATTTTTAAACTTTTAATAGAAAATAAAAGAATTAGAACTTGCTTAAGAAAAAGAAATAAAATATACAGAGTGGGCCATAACTGTATGCGCATTTTCTATATCCAATAAAACAAACATTACAAAACTTACACATATTTTATTGATAATATTTTAAACTACAAATAATTAAAATTTTTATGACCTTTAAATTCTATTTTTCAAGTGACATCCCTCATGTTGCTAACAATCTTAATTCAGAGTTGCATATTTTTAAAAACTTGGCGACAAGTTGCTCGCGGAATGGAGTTTTATTTCCGTTATTTTCCGCATAATGTTTTGTTTAAGCTGGGCCAACGTGGTTGAATAATTTTTATAGATCCTTGATTTTAGGTTACCTTGCAGAAAATAATCATCTGGAGTAAGACCCTGGCTTCGAGGGGGCCACTGAATATCACCTCCTCGTGATATGAGTCTTCCAGGAAACATTTATTTTAACAAATCTATGAATACTGTGGCAGGTGGCTCCATCTTGTTGAAACCAGGTCGTAGCATTAGGTTCTTCAAATTGTTGAAGAGCTGGGACTATGAATCCCCGTAACATCTTATAATAGTTATCAGCTCTCACAGTCCCGGCAACTCCTCTTTCATTTTTGAAGAAATATGGACCAATAATTTCACTTCCTGATATTGCAGTCCACACAGTCGGGGATTGTCCACTGACCAAAATTGTCAATAAACTCCATTGCGCGAGCTATTTGTCGCCAAATTTTTGAAAATAAGCAACTCCGGATTAAGAATGTCAGCAACGTGAGGGACGTCACTTTTAAATATAAGACCCTATATTTTATGACGGTTTCAAATTCTACATAAAAACATAACTTAGGTTTGGTAATAGTATCAAGTGTCTAATTGTATTCATTTTTGATTTTTTTCCAAAATGCAGAGGCACAAGATTAGGAAAAGTCAGCCTTATCATAAGTAGAACATATCGAGAATAAATATTGTACAGGGTGATCAAAAAATAATTTCATTTTTTCAGAAAATCAAATAGAAATATCTCTCCTATTTTAAAAGAAACACCCTATATTTTTTTACACCACATGATGACAAATAAAATACTCTTTCAAATAATGTATAGGTTGCCTATACCTATCTTTTGTGCTTTCTTAGTAAATTCCGCTTTATATATTTTTATATAATACTGGTAGGATTAAAAAAATGGTTAAATTTTCAGCCATCTTATTAACTAAATAGTTAAAAATTTTGACAAATTGATTATGGATAATGAAAGACACGAATTTTAGGTCACAGAATGTCATTCTAACTGATGAGAGGCATTAGTAGAATTGTTTAAAAACACAAGTTTTATCATTACCACAATTAGGTGCAATAAGTATTATTAAAAGTAGCGGTATAAGCAACGAAATAAATTTTGCCTGTATATTTTAAAAATAGTAGCCAAGAATACAGAATCTTTTAACTTTGTGCTTTTTTTCAGACAAATCTACATTTCACAATAATGGCTGAGTTAACAGACATAGCTATATCACAGCCTACTTAAATTTAAATAGATATTTGGAACAAAAATCTGTTAAAACAGGAATTTACTAAAAAGTATAAAAGATAGGTATCGGCAACCTATACACCATTTAAAAAGGTATTTTATTTGTCATCATGTGGTGTAAAAAAGTACAGGGTGTTCCATTAAAAATAGAGAGACATTGCTATTTGATTTCCTGAAAAATTGAAATTATTTTTTGATTACTCTGTAGCAATATTAATCTCGATATGACCCACGTATGATAAGTGCAGACTTTTCTAATAATGTAACCAATTTTAAAGTAATAATAATTTTAGTGTTAAAATATAATTAATTTAATTATTGCACTCCTGCCTTTTGAAAAAGTCAAATGTCACAAAAATGAATAAAATTAGACATTTGATACTATTAACAAAAAGTAATTTTATTATGTAGAATCTAAAATTGTCATAAAATATAGGGTGTTCCATTTAAAAATATATAACTTTGATACGTCACACTTTTTGAGGCACCCTGTATAGACTAAAATAATTATATATTGTGGCCTTATCCGCACTCTATATGTTCCCCTATTCATTTTTTTGAAAACCTCATGGGTATCCAGCTACAGACCGTGTCGAATATGGTGGGCCAACCTGTAGACATTTTAGAACAAAAGCGGTAAAAAAATCCTTTTATGATATACAGCAAGATTTAAAAAATATATATTTGAACCTGTTTTGTTCCTTTTAGAACTTTTCTATAGTTTGTCTGGGTACGCGTCAAAATATAAACAAAAATTTTGTACACCTCTATTGATATCCCTTTAAAATTCCTTGAGTTAAAAATAAACTTATCATTACTTTTTAGTTTTCGACCTTGAACTCCAATACTTTGTTTATTCAACTCTGGCAACAAATCAAATTTCTCTGGGATGCAATCTTGCTGAGAATTTGGCAGATAAGTTTTTAGCTTTATAGAAAGAAAAACATATTTTGCACAAATATAAATGGATTGTAAAAAAACGTGTACACTCTTCATTTATACTTATTAATGCAAAAATGAGATAAATGTCCCAATAGTTTCATTTTTCAGCGCTGAATTTAATAATTTCTTTTCAGAAATTACTCCATCCATTATTCGATATAACAATAAAATCTAGTGTGGGAGATTGTACACTTTGAAACTAGCCCTCAAATTTATGTCCTAGAGGGTATTTAAAACTTTAAATTTAAATCGTATATTTTTCTACCAAACCATTATTTTTACAAAGATTTTTTTTTAATAGCACATACTTCTAAACGTTGCCCTATTACATAAAGCTACAAAAGCTTTAAGGAAAATATATTAAAAATAACAATAGATATATTTGTGCATTTTATTTTATACTTTAGAAAATTAAAAACATATACAGGGTGTTTTCTAATAACGGTGCAAAGCTTCAAGGTGTTATTCCTTATGTCATTTTATGAAAAAAGTTCCTATGTATAAACATATGTCCGGAGTTGCTTCCTTACTGAGATACAGGACGTTAAAATTTAATAAAAAAATCAGTTTTTTCCTAAGTATTTTTAATATGCTTAGGCCAATCTGGATACAATTTGGTAAATTTATTAAAAGTAATAGGGCGCCTATTTAGCCCTAACCAGATTGATATTATTGGGTCTAGTGGCGTCTCAGTGGGGCAATTTATATTATTGAGAGAAGAAAGTACGCCACTGACTTTTTTGACATTTTTATATATTTTTTTATAATTAAGCAATAAAAATAACATATATTTGCCTTAAAATAAATTAGCGGTCGTGTATTTTATCGAAAATTGTCATTTTCCCTATTTACTAAGATTGTGGCTGCTCCGGTGGGGTCGACCGTGCCGATCACCGCAGTTAAGCAGTGAAAAGCGCGACCATAACTTGGATGGGTGACCGAACACGCGGAGTTCTGCTCGGGGGTAAACGAACGGACTGAGCGGCAACCATCCAAGTTATGGAATGAATGGTGTGTGAATGAGAAGGAAGGGGTCAAGGTACAATAAGCCTTAGGTCTGCACTGCACCACCTAGGGGGCGACAGTCGGACCTGGGTGGCTGAAAAAAAGGTCGAAATTCTTTATTTTTTAATTTAGATTTTATGACTTAAATTGCCCTAATTTTTTTCGAAAACTGAGCTAGATACAAAAAAATGCAATAAATTAAACATTTGAATCATTAATTGCTGCATTATAAAAAATATAAAACCGTCAAAAAGTCAGTGGCGTACTTTTTTTCCCAATAATATAAGTTGCGGTGCCCACTGCGCCGTCACTGGACTAAATAATAACAATCTGGTTAGGGCTAAACAAGCGCAAAATTACTTTAAATAAATGTACCAAATTTTATCCAAATCGGCCTAAGCATATTAAATATATTTAGAAAAACTGATTTTTTTCTTAAATTTTAACGCCCTGTATATCAGTAAAGAAGCAACTCCGAACATATGTTTATACATAGGAACTTTTTTCATAAAATAATACAAGGAATCACACCTTGAAGTTTCGTACCGTTGTTAGAAAACAACCCGGTATAATCAAATAATTATTGAAATTATCCAAATAAATGCAGCAAAAAACTTTAAATTTGCTTTGAGGGTTTAAAAATAAATTACAAAGTGCAAAAATTTTAAATAAAATATTATGCAAGAAAACGTGAGCAGGAACAATTTTACGCAAAAACGGCAGTCTGTAAAAACACCTAATTGTTGGGTTTTCTTCTGTAGCTTTTTAACCAATCGACTTAAAAATTATAGTAGAGCAGCTTTTGGGAAACACATTTCATTAATGGTGTTAAGGGTGCAGAAACAAAATTGATCAAATCACATTTTAAGTATTTGTAGAAGTATTTAAGTCCCGTGTCAACAAACTCCCTCTTACCTCGCTTAAGACACCCACGGTACGTTAGTATTTAGGCTTTTAGCCTTCGTGGTTTGTACAAAGATAAAAAAAAAAAGAAAAAAAGTCAACACACATTAAACTATTTATTTTATTTGATTAAATTCAAAATATAGAAGAAATACCGTTAGCCCGCTTAAATGTTAAACAAACAAACAAACAAACAAAAAAAAAAATAACTAATTTACCACATAATGTTTCAAAACAACACGAACGTCCAAAATAGTAACAAATTAGCTATTTCATTTTCCTTTAAAAATGCTTTTTCAATTTAAATCGCAATTTCAAATAATTACAACACGCTGCTTCATAATAACCTGTACTTCCATCTATTGAAAATGCAATTTTACTGAAACGATTTTTTGAATAGTGAAACTTTGTTATGGTTCAATAAGACAATTTGTCATACAATTTAAAATACTTAACGACTAGTTTGTTTTAACTAATAATTTCTTGTGTTGAACAGGGTGATCTCATTTATACAATGGATATTTACTATTTATTTCTAATAAAAAACCTTAGTCCTAAATGTATTTATTAGCTTCTAATTGTCTTAGCCTAATAATTTATTGCTCCTAAATATGCGATATTACTGTGACGTCACGCAAGGTTCTTTTTATTGGGGCAGGTCATGGTTTTGAAGCTAAACAAATCTTGTCATAATGAATTTTCTTTAACTTTGATTTTTATTATGTTAGTGGCACTATTTTAATAACTTTATAATAATTGGGTTAAAATGGTTTACAAGGAACCTTTAAAAAGATATTAACTGATTGTAATTTACGGAAATGTTTATTTTTTCACATTTTCTGAAATTTGCAAAAAAACAAAAATATTTTTAAGTTTTATATTTTTTTCCGATTTTGTAAATTTCATCGACAAAAATATCTATATTTCTCCGATAACTAGAAGCATCTGATCATCTGGCATAAAAAACATGTAGAGTAAAAAAAATTGAGCTGGCTATAGTTTAAAAAAAAATATAGATCATTTTACAAAATTTGGGATTTGTTGATTAAATTTCTTCAAATTAACGGATAAAATACAAATAGGGAATTTGCTTTTAAAACATTTATGTTTTTCTGGGGGAAAGAGGGCCCAAAAAATAAACTAATAATAAATATCTGATATGGATGGTCATATTTCCGAATCTAACAAAGTTAGATGTACCTAATGTGACATTATCTTAAAGCTTTTTTAAAGATCTTTTTAATGGTAATACGGTGAGAAAATACAGGGTAGGAAAAAAGTATATATTTTTTCAATAAAGTACCCTGTATATTATATCATCATTAAAACGATCTTTAAAACAGCTTTAAGAAAATACCGCATTTAGTACATCTAACTTTAACAGTTTCCGAAATATGGTTAACCCAATCAGATATTTTATGTTATTTTTTAAAGTGCTGCCATTTTGTACTGAAGGTTTTTATATAAAATCATGTGTAACAAGCCCCCTTGCCATTTTTTCCCAAAGATATCGCCATCTTGAAATTTTCAGCTGCCAATTTCACTCTAAAATATAGTATTTATGTATCAATTTCATATCCCCAAGTTTTAACTTTTTAATTGACCTGTTTAAAAAATAAAGAGGGGGGCCACATCAAAGAAATGAACTGTATATTTGGTGTGGCTTCCAGATCTCACTTTTTGATAAAAAAAAATTGAAAATCCTTGGTACGGCCTTAAATAATATCCTAACTTAGTAGTAAAAAAAAGCAAGATTTATTTTAATATATTTTAAATATGCAGGTGTTTATACAAGTTTAATTTGTTTTTACTTCAATCAAGTACTTTGGAACCGATTAAATCTATATAATGATTATGTTATACGGAATGCATAAAAATTACCGTCTTTGTTTCAATATTTATTATTGATGTTTAATATCATTTTAGTCTAGTTTTAACACTCTTTTTATTCCGGGCAAAACATTTCGTTATTACAATTCGTTTAATAAATGTTTGAAATTTTAATGTTAATTTTACCTATTTAAGAATATTTTTCCTATATAAACTTTATAAAAAAAAGTTTTGCAGCTTAACTTATCTAATGGACAAATTATATTGCAACAAAAAAATCATAGCCTCCTTTTTTAAGTATTTAAGAAGATGATCAAATATACTATTTTAAAACATGTACTAAAAAATTTCATGTTTTACCGTTAAAAATATAAAAAATAAAATTATTTATTGGAATAAAATAATGATATTGAATTAGACAAAAAGAATTACACCTTTACCTTTAATATTTGGTTCAAAGAATACAAAAACTTCTAACGTCGGTATAATTGATTAAACAAAATTTTCGGTCGGCCGATTAATTTTTTTTGTCAATTTTTCGAATTTTCAACTAATTAACGGTAATAATCAACATTCAAAGTATGCCAGTAGTTCGGGTTCTTATATTACTTTTTTAAACAAAGTTATGTGTAACTGTATGAAAGTATTAAGCTTTGCTCCACTTGTTTGAAGAATAAGTTTCTTTATGTATTATTTCCGTTGTATACCAAAATAGCTAGAAATTAAACCAATTTATTTATTAACAGAATAATGCATTAGGAAGTTGAATTTACAATAAATTGTCAATTATAAATTATTATAACTAATAATATCTAGAATACACAGAGTGTCTCTAAAAGGTGCGGAAAAATGCTACCCCGAATTTCTAGGACTAATGCCAGTATGACAAGATGCTGATATTTATGTTCAATATTATTATTGTTCAAAAAACTTTACCATCCTATATCTTAAAAGTTAATACATTTAGGACATAGGTTTATTTAAATTTTCTTTTGGACATCACCTAGAAAGTTTCACTCTTAAAGATCAGCTTCCCATTCTAAAGCACCCTGTATAACTTAGACCTGGCCACACAGAAAGCAACTTTATTTAGTCCAAATATCTCAAAAACGGCTGCTTAAATCTTTTACCACGTACATATACTTTTTTTATCTACAAGCTTAAAGTTAAATACAAAGTGGTTCAAAAAAGTTATTTTATTTTTAATTTGTGCAGAATACCCTAGGAGGCGCCCGCTAAAGTTATAATAAAATTGATAGCAGGTTCTAATTCTTTACCTCCCAAAACTTCCTCTAGCCGCATATTGTAACACCGTACACCTACTATTAATGATAACTTACTTTACTTATAAAAAGCTAAAACCAGATTAAATTTGTGACAATCTGTATTTTCGAAATGATTCATTTTTGGACTAATAATAATATAAAACTTTGAAATATAGTATCAAATTAAACCTAGTAGAATTACAAACTCGAATACAAATGATAATTATTTGGAGAGTAGAATTCGGTAGTGTTTTCACTTGTAATACCACTACTGCTTAATTTATTACCGGAATTATTTAAAGGCCACGAATATTTTGAAATTTTTTATTAAAATATTGGTAGCCAATAAATAATTTCCTGGCACGTTTGGTATTTGGTAAGAAAATTTCACACCAAATTGGTTTTAAATAATATTTTTCAAATTTTATGTTTCTGCCTTTGACACGAGCTTTGAAAATATAACATAAAATAAATATTCTCCATTTTACCAATTGTAGTTGCAAATATCTGTAATTTTAGAGCCTATCATTGTTTATTCTTTTATATTATACCTATAAACCTTACATTATTTTATATTTTGTTACGTCTGAAATACTACAACTGGTACAAAATACCATTTTCTTTAATTATGTATGTGAATGACAGACATGACGTAAAAATAAATTCTATGGTTATGTCAAAAAATGTCAACTAGAATTCGCTCCAGAGTACCTCAGAAAAAAAAATCGAAAAATACTTGGATTGTCATGGTAATGCAGCTAAAATTACACAACTGATTGGTCAAAAAATAGTGGTGTGGATTTGTTAGATAAATTTCGATTTTGCTAAGGGGTGAACGATGAGCAACAACGGGTCAGAAGGCTTCGCAGAGATAAAAAAAGTTTGGAATTTTCGGTTGTAGGTAGAATGATATGCGGAGCCATATGCGTAAATAGTAGGTCTCCTTTAGTTTTTATCTAAAGATACTTTAAATCCATGTTACATAGAGAAAGTGTTAAAACCAACTGCTATACCCTACGTCCAGTGTGTTGGTAACGCCCTTTTTCAGCAAGATAATGCACGACTACATATTGCTTATGTAACTGTGGCTTATCTAGAGCAACATAATGTTTATATTTTTTGGCCTTCACGTTCTCCCGATTTGTCAACCAATAAAAGACGTATACAACATGGTAGGGAACATGGTTTCTACGAAAAGCATTTAACCACTAAGAATAAAGCAGTTTTCCAAAATGGTTTACATTTAAAGTGTACATGTGTACATACCGAGTGCCCACGAAATTACTAGCAAGACTGTCATTTTCTTACACGATTTTGAAATTTTTCTAATGTTTCAGATTTTATGTGGCACATCGGATTTAACCGGAAGTGCTCTCAATTTTGCTATTTCGGGAGGGCAATGTAGCTGTCGAGGAGGTATACCGCTTAGACCCGCCGCAAATTGAACCCAGCCCACGCACAGCACACGCGTAGCCCACGCGTGCCTAACTTTGTAAAACATGCTTTTAAATGGAGTGGCGCATATTGGACCCAGCCCAGAGCTAGCCCATTCTGCTGCCAGCCACGCGTGGATAGGTTTGTGTTCGCCGCACAGATTTCGTGGGTCTTGTGCAGCATGGGTTTGTTTTAAAAATCTGAAATATGGTTGATCCCGAATTGGGTCCAATATGCGGCAAACTGATCAAAAACGTGGACGTGCGGAGGATGGGTTGAGCGTGGGCTACGCATGTGCTGTGTGTGGGCTGGGTTCAATTTGCGGCGGGCCTTATTCACTTCTATGATTATGGTCCATTATGGTGTTTGGAGAATAATAACTAAATCCATACAGATTTGTCGATCGATAATTCTATGTAAGTTAAAAAAAGTTCGTTTTTACCTCACAAACTTTCAAACGCGTTTTTCTCAAAAATACATTTTTAAAGCCCGTGTTCACTGTCATTTAAAAACTACTTGACCGATTTATTTTGGACTTGGTACACATTTTCAACATATAAAACGTTATAACGTTCTGGGACAAACTCTGTCACCGGCTTGTTTTTCAATATTTCC
Source organism: Listronotus bonariensis (assembly GCA_014170235.1). Taxonomy (NCBI): domain Eukaryota; kingdom Metazoa; phylum Arthropoda; class Insecta; order Coleoptera; family Curculionidae; genus Listronotus; species Listronotus bonariensis. The sequence continues at coordinate 83,978 of JACEGR010001873.1, forward strand.
CAATGCAAAAATTACAGAATATTGGTAAAAGTATACATAACAATGTACAACAGGTTATAATTAATAATAATTATAATAGATTTGCTCAATCCGGTTAAACCGGATGTGCCACATAAAATCTGAAAGATCAGAAATCTGCATCCTATCCCACCATACATTTGACCAAAATTTCACAATCGTGAAACACTTCCCAAGAAAATAACAGGGTTGTTAATAATCTCTTGGGCACCCAGTATAATTTGTAGATGTACCCACGCTTGATAAATGAAAGCAAGTGAGCGTCCACGAAAAAAATTTATTAGTTTTGTGTGACTATAATAAAACTATAATAATTGTCTTGGTCGCACAATATCAACTGAAAAAAATAACGAATTTACAAAACAGTCAATGTTAAGTAAGCAAAACCGAAAAACATAGTACTGATATAAAAGGACAAAAAGTTCTTAATTACCTAGACTTTTTTCTAAAAACAATTTTTAGATAAAAAAGGTACTTTAGGTTACATTATGGACTTAAAAAACAGATTTTGCCTTTCATTTAATTTGCGAAAACGGTAGTATTAATGCAAAACCCTTATTGGCATTTACTCAATTAGATCCATTAATTCGCAAAAAATGAAACTGACAAAAAACAGCAACACATGTAGAAAAACCAAAAACTGCCCAATATATAAAAAAATCACTACGTAACTTTATTAATTTGTTATAAAGCATCTTTCCTACATTCTTAGCCATGAAAGCCTAACTAAACTGTTAATGTCGAAAATGCAAAAAAAGATAGCACGTACCAACTAAACTATTTATCATCACGCTAATTAATTTTTATGGGTTATTACAGCACTTAGGCTATTTCCTATGGGATGCGTAAATTAAATGAAAGCAGGAATACATCACTGAAAAAAGATCATCAGCGAAACTATGTTTCAAAACTAAGGAAATAATCGATATAATATAGCTATTTATTACTTAGGCAATTTAATTGTCTGGCCATTAAAACTTCTCCAATAAAAAGGAAATAATTATCAATAATTAAACTATAAATTTAAGTTATCAACAGTATGAACCAATATCTAAAAGTCCTAAAATTTTAAATGGATTTTGCTAGGTAACAAAAAAATCCTTAAAAATACCGTTTAATTCCTAAGTTTGACGTTACATTACTATTTTAAGGATAACAAAAAGTCAGAAGCTAGCGCACTAGCAACTTTTTGTTGACCAACATAAAAGTTGCTCAACCAAAAGTTGCTAATAAATTTGTGTTTCAGGCCCTTGTCTACTAGCCCGTTCTTTTTTAACATGAATTCCACTGAGACAGTAGTAATTTTTGCTTGTATTTTAAAAAACAGAAAAAAGAAAAACCAAAAACGGTTTTGGGTTTAAATCGCCTTTAAAATAGATCAAGATGTAATTTTTAGTTGCTTTGATTAAAAAGTTGCTACTGCGCGGTATCACATAAAAACAAATACGTTTTATTATCGCAATTTTTCAGTTGCCGAAAAATTTGCTAGTGCGTGGTTGGCCTTATGGTACGTTTACATCCGACATTTATTGCATGATATTTATATCAGACAGAAATTCTGGCTAATATAAACAGTCAAAAATTTGTCTGATATAAGTTTTTAATTAGCCAGAATTTCTGTTTGAATTAAATATCATGCAATAAATGTCGGATGTAGACGTACCTTTAAATTTATGGCCTAATTGAGTGCGGTAACGTTGTTCTAACATCGATAGATGCTGATATTGCATTTCACGGCACCATGTCTGGATATTTACCCAGGGGCCCCATTTTTGACGTTAAAAGAATAGAAAGCTCTTCAAGGGAAAATTCTTCTCTCTTTTTTCAACCACCTGCCTTCTTTTAAATGTAATAGAAAAAGGCGAAACAAAAGAAATTTTATACCCTGTTTTTCAGAAATTGCTCTGTCCTAATTCGAAAATAGGGGACGTGTTGTTGTTGCTGTTGTTAACAGTTTAAAAAGAAAAAATATAAAGAATTCCACTAACATTTCTATACCATTCTATTAATCTGTTATTTAAGTTATGTTTGGTATCTACATGTCATAAGTCGTTTAAATAATTCATAAATATAAATGATTGCGTTAAAAATTATAAAATCGCCATTTTTCGCTGTCTAAATATAGTTATGACTAGAAAAATGAATATATTATCATTTATGTTGTGGAATAACCACAGCACTAATGCTAGGCTCATTCAAGGTGTAGTAAGACGAATATCAATGAGCTAATAAAAATACGATAAATCAAGGATCTACTTTGTCACGAATTCTTAGAAGATTTACTGTACAAAGTATATGGTTAATTAAAAAACAAAAGCATATTATTAATATTATCATTATTATTAAAACACCGTGTAGAGGCCAATTAAAACACATCATTACGAAGAACATTGCCCAACCAACAAAAAAACAAAACAAATCTTAAGGTCGCCTATGGGCTATCAATAATTCACTTTGCTTTTAAAATAGCACCCACTCATTTCGAAACAATCTATTCACTATGTTCACAAATTATAACCATAACTCTAAATAAATATTGACTTTGAAACTGGGTAAATTTATTAATTATTATATATTATTTAAATATTTAGAAAAAAAGAGGTGTGGATATAAAGACCAGATCCTCTGCTAATTTTTATATAGTGTAGGTATTTTTTCTTTAATCGAACAAAGATGTATGAAGCCCAGGTAATAGGTACATACATATATAAATGTTTAACCCATTTCCTCTAATGTAGCAACCGAAACATACGATTGAGGCGTTCTTTGCAAAAATCCGATTTGTCATTAATTATTCATTTCGAGATAAGTGCAAAAATTGTTTGTTAAAACAATACTTAGCTTATAAAAATATTTACATTAGTAATATATTTTTTTATAATAAGACACATACCATAAAAATAATGTTTTTTAGGCTTTAAAAATAGTTATTCAATTTGACATATGGGGTTTCTGCAGAATATTTAAATTTATTTTTCAAAAGGAGTGGAATTTTTATTTTAAATAACCATTCTTTTTTTTAATAAAATTCTGTAAATAGTCTGCTGTAAAAAATGTTGGCCTGTTTTCTTTAAACCCTTACATAACGGGTAAATCCATTAACCTATGGGCGATTCTCTGTAAACTCGTAATCACAACACCCGACCGATTATTCCAAAAAGTAGTTAAAAATTTTTAATTAATATTACCCATCAACTCCTAATAAAAGTTTGATCCTAAAACTTTACGGGCCAAATATTTTTAAAACCATAACTGTTTTAATTTTTTTCTAGGAGTGATAGAACCTCTAAAAATACAGTCCCTTGGCTGTCCCCAACATTGTATTTTCGCCCAAAATTAGATTTACGAAGAAAATGTTGAAAGTACATAGATTAAACAGTTAATATATTATAAAGATTTTTTAAATTATATTTTCGTAAAACAAGGTCCCATCACGAATTTTATTATATTTATTTAACACCTGTAAAGCTTGTCCCCGAAATTTTTAAACAGTCCCCTGTCTGCTTAATAAAAAAAACTATATTATTTACAAATGTCTTTTTAGTGAAACAAAACGCAAATTGTTGTAAATTTGACATCCTTGCCGAATGCAATGTTCTTTGAAATAGAAAATGGATTTTTGACAAATGTTTAAAATATTTACCAGGGGCAGCATTTGCACGAGATTACAGAGAAATGCCCCTATATAAATCTACCAACAGCTCACAACTATCGTTTTCTGCAAAAACACCTTTAGTCATGGACATTTGCGGCTTTTGCTAAAAACTGCTCTTAACACATGGGGTTTATGCAAAATCTTAGGTGTGCTTGCTTGTATCTTTGACTACGGTGGTTTTAATGGATTTTTCATGAACAAGACGTAGATATAATTAGTCCAACAACTAACATCCATTTCCATTTTTCCCATTAAAAAAAAAACTGAGATTTGGGGTTTTGCAAAACATAACTTAATGATCTTATTTTGCAAAAGAAAGTAATTATCACATAAAATGTTTAATATACAGGGTCATCCAAATTAACTGTTCGTCTTTGGTAACTTCGTTATTACTCAAAATACAAAATAGTTTAAATTAGCAAGCTAGTATAATTTTTAAGGCTCTTTGATATTAAATATTAGATGACACAATTGCCAAACGAGTTTTTGAGTTATACACCAAAATAAAAAAATTAAATGATACATTCTGTATATTTTATTACCGTTAAAAAGATATTTTAAAGAGCTTTAAGAAAATACCACATTTTATTTGTTTATAATTTGTAAACATGGCCATTTAAATTTAAAAATAATGTTAAATTTCCATTATTTCACAGCTCTAAGCTATAAATACTAAGTTAAGTGCCAATATACCGTATCAGCTTTTTTAAAGGTATATCGGCCAGTAATCCAATAACAAAAGAAGCACTATTAGTCACCCAATCCAGAATGTTTACATGCCGGTATCTCCGTTAGGCCTCGGTCACGATAACAAGCGCAAGAATCGAGCGGAAAGTGTCAAATATCTGTACTGGTAGCCGGTAATGCCTAAAATATTTTCTCGTAAACAGCGTCTTGAAACCATATTCATTAGAAACGCTCTGCGGATAATATTTGTTTCGAGCGGCAGCGGCAGGGCTTTTTGATCACGTATATTTCAGTCGCCTGATTTAAAAATAAAAATTATTTTATGCAACCATAAAGATCACATTATCCGGTTTCCTCTAGCTGCAGACGCTTGGTATCGTGGCCGTAGCCTTAGACTTTCTCATTTCCACGCATTGCCTATTTACATAATTGACTGGCTCATTCTGTGTAAAATGAAAATAATCTACTATGTCTTAGATTGGGATGGCTATATTTCCAATATTATAAAAGATACACATCAAATGTGGTATTTTCCTAATGTCCTTGAAAATGCCTATTAAATGGCAATACAATATAAGGGGTTTTTCATTTAAAAAAATGTTGTTAAACTATCAGAAACTGACGATGGTCAAATTTCCCAAACTATAAAAAATTGGATATATCACACGATTCACAAGTAATACTTGTTTACAGAATTTTAAAAGATCTTTTTAATGGTGATAAAATATACTATTCCATTAAAAAAAAGTTATTTTGCTTTATAACTCAAAAACCCGATTGTCAATTGATTTATCTAATCTTTATTCCTAAAGAGCGTTAAAAATGCTACTGGGTTTGTAATTTAAATTATTTTGTATTTTGAGTAATAACGAAGTTACCAATAGCGAACACTTAATTTATATAACTCTGTATACAAATGTTTAAGGCCGAGTTAGATACGCCATTTCTTTACTCATTGAAAATCGTTTTCTCAAGCATTTTTGTACAAATCACGTCATTATTAGTTTCGTATTTTAATGATCGGTACTTTTAACATGCGATAGCTCATATCGCCTAAAGGAAACTAAGTAACATTTTCTGGTTTAGAACATTACGATTGTACACAATTTGTGATAAAAATAAAAGGAAAAACCATCATTTTCATGTATAATGATTCACCGAAGTTTTATAAAAGTTATACATGTTATTACTAGGTTCCTTGTACAGTGAAATTTTCCGCAAGTAACTTCGATGTATACATGTAGCTATTTTTTGGAGAAATGTCCTTACTGACTTTTACCTTTAAACTGACGATATATTAACATACTGTTGAAATATTTAATTAATAGCACATTAATAATCTTAAATCCCTGACCCCTAGTATGTCCCGTCTCAAAATTAAAAGTTTTTTGACAAAAATGTATGTTCAGTATTGAAATTATTTAATTAATAATTTTGTTATTTAAGTATACTAAAATAGAGTAAATTTCTTCACACCAGTCTTAACGTTTATATTATTTTATACGAGAAATCAGTGTTTAAAGGTTGTTTTTAAAAGCGTCCCTGTAAAACTTATGAAAACCAAACTTAAACTATTTTATGCGGAAGTGAGGTCATTAAGACAATTTTATACAGGGTGAGAAAAACTTCATATGAACATATGTATGTCCTAAAAGTATTAGTTTTGGAACTACAGGGTGGTAAAAAATGTAGAAACTCATTGTTTTGTTGTAATAACTCTTGAACCAATTCAAATATTTTTTAAAAAATTAAGGGACGCCTCCTATGCAACCAGAAGACATTTGTTGGCATACAAAAAAATTACTAGTGTTGTCTATGAAGGGCTTAAGGTAAAAATGTTTTAATAAAAACTAATACGCCACTGCATTTTTCTAAAATAAAAATATTTTTAAAATTCTCATTGGGTTTGGGACAAATTTGACCTTTTGACTTTTTTTATTATTTGATGAATGGTTCTCGCGTAAATAATTAAAAACCCTATCTGGGCATGGTCATTTTGTATCGATAATATAAAATTCTATAGTAAAAATAACCTTTGTTAATTATTCTTTGATTAGATAGGGATTTGACCATCCCGAGAAATGGTTTTAATGTATTTACGCGAAATCCGTGCATAAAAGAAAAAAGTGACCGAGATCAAATTTGTTCCAAACCAAATGGAAATTGTAAAAATATTTTTATTTTAGAAAAATGCAGTGGCGTACCAGTTTATTTTCTTAAAAAATATGTATCTTAAATCTCTTATAAACGACACTGGTAATTTTGTCTGTGTGTGGCAAAAAATGTCTTTTTAATAAAATTTAAATCGGGATATAAGTTATTATAAAAAAAACAATAGTTTTTCCAAATTTATAACACTCCATAGTTCAAAAACTAAGTTTAGGACATACCTTTATAAGAAGTTTTATTTTTATTTTTGTAGAAAGCAAATCTTGTGAACTTTGTTCGGATGCAATTTTGAGCGGCTTTGTTTCATTTTAACGTTGCATATCAAAGGTAAGTACGGATCTGTGTGGACTAGTGAGTAGGTTTTTTATTATTTTAAGTGTTAAAAGTTTAATATTAAACCATTACCTAATAAGTATTTGATTTTAAAGTATTAAAAATAGTAATCCTAGTATATGTATTTTAGCATTGGTAGGTATGTTTTTGTGTATATTGTTTAAAATGGTTTCCAATCAGCGGAGAAAGGCCGCTATCATACAATAGAAACAAAGGTGATGTGATTGTGTAAACAGTTAGACGATTTATTACCTATAATTTTAATTAAATCCCTTAAAATAGATAGGAACTTCCCTGACTCTTGATTGTTTAAGTAATAAATCTTATCAGCAGCTGGAAATTACTATATCGCAAAGGTTTTGCTGTATCTTTGCGAAATGATAATGGTAATAAAGGATATAAATTACTTTTTGAAAACCAAATATTTCAACACAAATTAAAAGCGTTACGGATATTTAACATGGCTTGAACTAGGAAAAGGTATATTTATATTATTTTGCAGCTGTACAGTTAAATATTCTGTGCGTAAATTTACTTTTGTGCCATTTTTCTTTCATGCAGTAAAAAAGAAACGACAGGCGCTATTTTGTTATTGCAAAAACCATGCATTTTTGCTTAACCTAGATGAGTCTTTGAGTGTTGGTTAAATAATATTAATAAATAAGTTATTATTATTAAAAGTTAATAAATAACGATTACTGACAAATGGTATAATTGTGCATTTTATTCTCAAAAAGTATAGAAAATAATTAAACAAGGTTTTTGCAAATTTCAGTAAGTTGCTAGATCGGTATTGTCACACACAACAAGCAATATATTTTAAAGTGTATTTTGAAGATTTTTTCCAAATTTTTAAAAAGTAAAAAAATGTTAAGTTTAACGGTTTTTTTTAATGAAGATTAGCTTGCAAAAAGAATTAAAATAACATAAATAATTATATTTTACTATAACACAGAAATGTCAAATTTACAAATATTATCTCATTTCATTAGGAAATAAGGGCGTCAAGAAAGAATAACAGACAGACAACACCCTGAAATTATACAGGGTGTAGTAATTTAATTGATGGCTTAAAATACAGGGTATGATTCCTAAGCTTATTTTATAAAAAAGTTCATATAAACATATGTCCTAAACGTCTTTTGAGATACAGGGTGTTAAAGTTTTCAAAAACCAAAAACTTCGAAAACACTTATTTTAGTAAAAACTAGTATTTATTATTTTTGTTACATAATTGCTAATTAAAAATTATAAAACCTAATTTTTAAAAGAAAAAGATCCCGCAATGCTTATTTTATTGTCTAAAAATATGCAATTAAGTGATTTAAATGATCCTAACTCTCTAAAATTCTATAACCATATTTTTGAAAGTCTGTAACATTGCCCCCTTCCAAGTTTTGATCGTCTCGATCACACAATCAGTGGCGTACCGTTTTTTTATTGAAAATATTCCTTCAGTTGTCTCTCGAGACGCCACTGGACTTATTAAATGTAATTACCCCTTAATGTCATTATTAATATTGCCATATTAAAAATTTGGTAAAGAATAGTTAGGACATTTAAAATAAATGGATTTTTTGTTTTGAAATTTTAACACTCTGTATCTCAAAACTTGAAGAGGTTTAGGACATAGGTTTATATGAACTGTTTTTCCTAAAATAGGCTAAGGAATCATACCCTGTAATTTTAGCCATCAATTAACTAACACCCTGTATTATTCAAAATCGGAAGTACTTTGACTGCATTTTTAGCGCCTTAAAAGAGGAAAGTAGAAAAAAATCACAAAAACATATGTGCTGCTAGTTTTTAACTTACATTATTCTGCAATAACAGGAAATTTTTATGGCATACATAGCAAATTAATCGTTTTAACATCCTGCATATAACTAAAGCAAATTTTAAAGATAAGAAAGGCAAATTAAGTGTTCAAGTTTTGACATACCAAAGGTTTAATGCAACAAATTGTGAAACAACGTGAAATCATCACTTTTATTTAAAGCACAAAATTTTAACACGTACAACTTAACGACAACATCATTATATATGTTCATAAAAATGTAGTAAATCAGATAAAATTTCTTTTTAAGTGAAATTATTTTCCCTTTTAAATCGCGATCTCCACCCCACTTTAAATATTCATTCATTTTGGTAAAAATTATCGGTAGCATTATGACAGATATTATAGCGATTAATAAATATCCATGAATAAGCTTTAATTTTACTTGTAACATACCGTGTATCGATATTTTTAAAGAACTCTAATCCACAAGCTTAAATGGGCACACACACGGTCAGTCAGACCTCCGCATCCACCTGAACTAAAAGGGCGTTCGCAAGTAAATGCGATCGTGTGTACACTTAACTTACAGCGCGTTCCTACGCAAAATCATAGTAACAGTCTCATTCACAGAATTGGGTAGTATTCAAATACTCGGTATTCTGCATCGAATTCAGACTACGAGCACTGTCTCAGTGAAGTTGGCCTAACCAGTTAAAATATGTAATTATGTTAGGTTCTTTTTTGTTTCCTTTAGGAATGTCCCAAAAATCAGGTTAAAAGTACACTAAAAATAATACCCTAAACTGTTTTAACATTAATTTGATGGAATACACCATCTTAAATGTGGTTGTTCATTTTTCTAGGGTGCGAGTTAGACCACCCTGTAGATACTGTACGGGACTGCAAACTTTAAAGGTAATTCTATCTTTTAAATATTTATGTATTTTATTCAAATATAACCCATTTTTAGATCTTCTATCTATGTTTTTAAAACATGTATTTAATATAATGTGTTTTTTTATATCATCCAGTGACGTCAGTTTGGAAAGCCTTAAATCAAAAATATTACCGGTGACCCCCGAAATTTTTATGAAAATATTACCAGTAGGGATGGGACTCAAACATACTACAATAATAAAGAATTTCACCGATTCCGGTTTTCAATGCAAATGCTGCAGAGTCCTTTACAAATAATATATAATATATTTATATACGTGGGCCAACTTCACTGAGACGGGGCTCGTACATTGGGCTGGTATTCGAATACATCTGTGTTCTTGATATTCGGTGTTCGGTAGAATACTTTTTGGTCAGTATTCGGGATTTCGTATTCAGAATACCGTTCTGAATGCTAGTATTCAAATACAATTTTTGAGTATTTGAATACTGAGATGTAAATTATTTGAATACCGGAATTTCAAGTATTCGAATACCGGCATACCCAGTATTCGAATACCGCCATACCCAGTATTCGAATACCGAGATTGTCAGTATTTAAATACCAAACGGGTGAATATCAGTATTCCGTGACGCAAAATGTCAAAAGCAGTTGAGAAGACCCTTTTTTGCTTTTCAAAATTTTAGGTACTAAGAACAAGGATGAAATTTTGTAATTTTAAGGAAAGGACCTTTTTGATCTTTAATCTTGTTTTATTGTTTTTTTCTAAATTAGGGTATGCATTGTCGTATGACTACTTGAATTTTAACTATTGTTTGTCCAAAATCACTTAAGGGCATTAAGTCTTTTGTAAATTAAGGAGTTCTGTGCGAAAACCCCTTTATGTCAGTTGTTTTCAAAAATTGAATTATTCGAGCTGTGGGTTGACGGACTTATTACGTCCCTTGTATGTACATAAAAATCATTAATTACATTGGTTAATGATATAGGCCGATCAACCGACCAAACTTTAGGCGATTCTGCATAAACCCTATATTTCAATAGCTGCTTGCAGCAAAACCACTAATGTCAGTGACCAGTGGTGTTTATGCAGGAAACGATAGTCGTCAGCTGTTGGTAAATATTTAGGCATGTATTCAAGCATTTCAAGAAAACAGAGAACACTTTTGTAACAGACTATTTACATAATTTGATAGAAAAAAGGGGCATACTGATGAAGAATAAATACTATTTGTACAAATTTTATTAAGTCTTAAAAAGAATAATATTTTGCAAAAAAAAATAAAATATTGTGCGGATGCCGAATGTCAAATTAAAAATACCCTCTATTTTAAAAAACAAAAGAAAAGAAAATAATTTCTGTTATGGTAAAATTTGTCATATTATCGAAAAATTACAAATCTAAACATTTTTACAAGCCAAGTATTGTTTAAACAAAAAACTTTCTTTGCTTATCTCGAAAGTGGCAATTAATGACGAATAGGGTTTTTGCAAAGAACGCCTTAATTTATTTGTCAACAATAACAATACACAATATTTTCAATAGTAATTTTCTGTTATAAATATGTAGCTGTCATAAAGATAAAAGGATGTACGAAATATTTATACAGGATCAGCTAAATGATGATACACATAGGCAATGTGAGGAAAAGAGACAGTTTAACGTAAATACCGGCATGTAAACATTTCGCATTGGATTGCTAATCCTATATTCTTTGTTGTTGCTTTACTGGCCGATATACTTTTAAATATTGCTTATACGGTATGAATGTATGTGTAATTTTTGTTGACTTACGTTTTAAAAAATCAACAATATCGAAAATCCAATCCTGGAATCGAAAAGTAAACAAAGAACAACGTTCTTAAATTATTTACATATTTCTGACTCATGAGTGTTAAAGAAAAAAGTATATTTTATGTTTCTTGTACATACCCTGGGGTAATTAGCATGTAGTGGTTTTAAGTAAATCATACCGCTTGAAATTTAATAATTCTTTATTTTGACGCGTTTCAATAAATTTATATTGTTTTCTTACATTGTAGGGCTCCTTTTAATATTTTGCACCCTGCCAACACTTTTATCTATGAAGTAAAATTATTGAACAAACTATCTCCATTGTCAGCTACGAAAATATATTCTTTAATTTAAAACATTTGCGTAGTGATAATACCTTTTTAAATAAAAATAATAATAAAAAACACGCCCTTAGGGACGTTACACGCGTTTTATTTTTATCCATTACATACATAAAAAAATGTAAAAACAACTATGCGACTCTTAAAAATGTTGTACATTTAGACAGGTCAAAATTGAAAAAAAACTTGTATATTTTTTTACATACCTACATGTTTAGGTTTGGAGTGATTTTCTTGAAAATTTCGTCCGGACTGTTTAATTTTAAGCACATCACTTTTAGAAACATTTTCCGAAGAAAGTGTCTTAACTAATATACTCCTTATGTAGTTAATATGTTCACTGAAGTTTTCGTTTTCGTACCTGGAAGGTGCCATCATCCTTCACCGAAACTTTGGAATTTTACCAGACCCTTTCGAAGGAATTCGATAACCGAAACATGTACAAAGTGTTCCGACATTCGTTCTTGCGATTACACAACCGAACTAAACCATATTTGTTTATTGACGATCGGCGGTCTCGCCTCATAGATAATAATACGATAAAAACATTCTATAAACCTGCGCGCATTTATTATTGTTATGTTTTGACTGACCGTGGATGTCCATCTGAGTGTTTTTCGAACGTATTTAACAATTTTTGCGCGCCTTGCGTACACCTTGGTTTTTACCTGCAATACCTGCGGTTAACGCGCGCCGCGAAGCGCTTTCGAATGTTGTGATTTTCCATCGCTGTCAACAACGAAAACTTTTAAATGTTATGCTTCAAATACACTAATTAACTTAAAAATTAATGAATAAATTTAATGTATTTTTATGTCCAGTGCAGTTTACACGGCTTTCGTTCTAGAAACAAGTAAAAATTTTGATCGGTAGAGTTTTACCCTTAACATCCAAAATATTCGTAGCACTTTTACACAAGCCATACAGGATGTTTCACAGTTATCCAACAAACTTTAAGGGTTAATTCTATAGTAAAAAATAAGACATAAACTTCATATGAACATACATAAAAATATGTACGTCCTAAACGTCTTAGTTTTTAAACTACGGGGTGTTAAAAATTAAAAAAAAAAAAATAACTTTTAAATCAATTTAGATATTTAAAAAAAAATTGGAAGACGCCTTCTATACACCAGAAGACATTTTTGGCATACAAGAAAAAACAGTGTCGTCCCTGAGGGGTTTAAGGTAAGTAAGACACTGCATTTTTCTAAAATAAAAGTACTTTTTAAAATTCCCATTCGCTTTGGAACAAATTTAATCTCTTGACTTTTTTATTTAATGTACGGTTTTCGTGTAATTAAATAAAAACATTTCTCGGTATGGTCATTTCGTATAGATAATCAAATTCTACAGTAAAAATCACCTTCGTTTTTTATTCTTTAATTAGATAGGGATTTGACCATGCCGAAAAATAGTTTTTATTTATTAACGCGAAAACCGTGCATCAATAAATAAAAAAGTCAAGAGATCTTTGTTTCAAACCTAATGATAATTTAAAAAAGTATTTTTATTTTAGAAAAATACAGTGGTGTACCATTTTTTTATTAAAAAATATTTACCTTAAATCTCTCATGGACGACACTGGTAATTTTTTTTTCTTGTCTGCCTTCAAATTTTTTAAAAATACCTGAATTGGCATTTTTAACACCCCATAGTTCAAAAACTTTAGGACATACCTTTATGGGAATTTTTTTCTTATTTTTTATTATAGAATTAGCCCTTAAAGTTTGTCGGATAAGTTGTGAAACACCTTGTAGAGATTCTTGTAAAAGCTATCTTATAAATACAAACATTTTAGTAAAATTTCTGGTAATTGTTTACAAACCCGACGCATCTCCGATTTTAATAAAATTTGGTAAGGGGTTTTTTTGGGTGCTGATTACAAATTTCAAGTCGAATACGTTTCGTTTTCGAGATATCATCATCAAACTTGAAAAGCAAAGTTACCATATTTTTACCATATGTATTTCCCCTTCTTTTACAATAAATTTTTAATTTAAAGCTTAATTGGCACTTAAAATTTGATTTCCATCTATTAAAAACCCATTTTTCTATTTGTTTTCCCTTTTTCCATAATTTTGTAAATCTTGACTTTTAATCGCAGTACTACGATTAAAATAATTTAAATAAAATAAAGCTTTGCAATTTTATGAAAAAACTGGTAAAATAAATAGAAAAATTGGTTTTTAGGAGTTGGAAATAAAATATTAGATGTCCATTTAGCGGAAAACTCAAGAATTGCGTGCAAAAAGACGAAGGAATATGGTGAATTTAGGTTAGTTTTCTATTCAAGTTTGATAATAAATATGTCGATAACAATATGTCTCTCACTAAAAATTCGTAATGAGCGACCTAAAAACCCCTGTATATACCAAATTTTATTAAAATTGGTGATGCGTCCGGTTTGTAAACAATTATCAAATTTCTTTATCCCCAAAATGTTGTCAAATGTTTTGCCCCCCCCCACGCCCCTTAAATGCTTTACGTAATTTATGGACGACCCCTTAGCTGTTGGTAAATATATATTAAGGTGTGACGCATGTATGTTTGTAAGCAAGGCCAAATTTTTTTAACAGACTATTCATTCATAAGATTTGATAAGAAAAGAGACCAGACTGTAGATTTAGACGAATATTATAACAGTGGCATCCGAGGTGACATCACTTATTAAGATTAAATAATATTTATACAAATGTTACATAAAAATGTGTTGTTTTTTTCATTTAAAAATGTAATTTAAATATTTAGCACAAACCTCATTTTATGTCATATTAAAAATTACTATTTTTTAAAAACGAAGAGAAAGGAAAACATTATGTTTATGGCAAAATGTGTCTTATCATAAATATATGTAAATAATTAGTTATGTACACATTTTTATATTCCAAGTATTGTTTAAATAAATAACTATTTTTTAGGTTCTTAAAAGTCACACATATTAACAAATGGGATTATTGCAAAGAACGCCTTAATTATTATAAAAATTTATACGCAGAAATTTTAAGTTTCTAGGCCAGTATTATTTGATAAACATAACCTAGAAACGTAAAATAATTATATATATGGAGAAGCTTCTTGTGTTTTTTATTATATGGTGCATATGTGCAGACAGATTAAAAAAGTTATTACTTTTGAATTTTGCAACTTCAACAATTAAAAAGATTACAAGGGATCAAAAATGGCTACAAAAAAATTAAAAGAGATTCATTAATACTTCTATTTAAAGAAAAAATTAAACAATCAGCGATCGTCATATTTATGTTAGATTTAATAGGGACATACATGCATAGATTTATGGAGAAACATACTTTCTAAAAATCCCCAAATGCTTGAGATATTTTTTCTTAAAATTATTTAAAAACTTTGTATTTAATTACCAATGTTTAAAAAAAAATGAAATTCTGAAAGTAAGCGAAAACATTAAAACTTATTTGACGAATGTAGAATCTATTTGAGTTAATTAAAACTGTGTTTTTGTAGATGCAGTGGCGGCGTTAGGCGTGGCCAATAAATTACACAAAAAACTTTAAAATCTTCATATCAGAAATATTAAACTTAAATAAATAAAGTAATAAAAACTGATGATTATTTTACGACTTTTATTCTTATTTTTAATAACAATCGCTTTTTTATGTGTTAATAAGCCCTTAAAAATTTTAGACGTCATTCCGAATCGAATGAGGTATCGCACATATTTATAGGAACTTATTTCCATTTTTTACGTTTTTAAACTTGTTAACTATACTACAATGCCCGACAGAACTCTCGACGGCCCTAATTACTTCCACAGCCGTAATCCAAAAGTATTTTCCAACATGTATTTTTTATTTTTGCCCTATAATGGTATTATTTATATATACTCCTTAAAAAAAAAAAACGAAAAAAATGTTGTGCAACACTTAAAAATGTCAAAACGCTTGGGTATGATAAATAATTCATTAAATTTAGAATCTTGTGCAAAATCTAAAAATTCGATAATATACAGGGTGTTTCATTTAACATTTAACTTATTACATAATAAAAATACACGTATACACACACTCAGGGACGTATTCCTTGGTCAAAATTAACCAAAAATATTCCTAAATGTCTTTTATTTTGATCTATTTCAGTATATAGCTTGTCTCAAAGTTAATGATCTGCATGCAATGCATTTTTTCTCCAAATGAAATATACAGATATTACTAATGAACTTAAAATTTAAATTTTGGCTATAGGTCAATGCAGAAAAATGGAGAAGTTCTTTGCAAAAAGCGCATGTCAGTTTTTTAAAAAATGGACTAATGCAAGCTGTGGGTTGACGAACTAATTATCTACATCCTTGGCATTAAAAAAATACCTTAAATTTACGTTATTCAAAGGTATAGGTGACCAAACTTTAAATCAAGAGCGGTTTGGCAAAAAACACCAATTTTAGTGACAAATGGTGTTTTTGCAGAAAATGGTAGCCGTCAGGTATTGGTAAATACGTATGTAAGCATTAATTTTTTATTTGTGTAAGTATTAAAAAACAAAGGCCAAAACAAAAAAACAAATTATTCACAGGAATTCATAAGGAAAAAGGTCAGACTGCAGATTAAAACAAGGGTGATAAGAGTAGTGCCATAACTAATAAAGAGTAAATAATATCGATTTGTAAAAATGGTAAATAAAAACGTGTTACTAATATTTAAAAAAATAATAATAGGAGCAACCTATGTATTGTTTTAAAACATTTTTTACTTGTCTCAAAAATAACAATTAATGTCAAATGGGGTTTTTACAAAGAACCACAATTTGTATTTATTTTATTCAGAGAAGACCGTGCTACCAACGAAAACAATTCCAAATGTCCAGATATGTTTGATTATTGATGTAATGAAAAAAGAAATTAAAAATATTGTTTATTACAAGAAAAACCAGTGCCGTACGGTTTTCTATTATAAAAATATTTATTTTAAAGCTCGTATCAACGCCAAGGGCGAATATAAAAATTTAAATTGTGTATCCTAGAATGCCTCTGAATGCATATATGTCTTCGGAAGTTCTTACCAAATGGAAAAGTTTTAAATTATTAACTTTACGAAAAAAGTGCCTCTTTATAAAAAGTCTTGCTTGATAAGAAAATACATTTCCACAAACATATTTATATGTTGGATGTACAAGGTGGCCAAAAAAATACTAAATTAAAATATGGGGTACTTCCTAACTACGAAACGAGAGTTTAGAGGGTGGTTTCTTATGTTATTTTATGAAGAAAAATCATATTAACATATATCCAGAGTTGCTTCCTTTCCGAGTAATTCTTTTTTTATTCGGTATTTCATAAATATCTTAGATACCAAGCCAGATATGAAAAAAAGTATGTGGCACTAAAAAGTTGTATTTTAAGTTGCTTGATAGAAAAAATTATAAACATTTTATAAAAAGTCAGTAGCGTACATTTTTCACTCAATAATATTGGATGTGGGTTCCACTGACGCCACTGGATCTAATAAAGTCATCTAGTTAGTGATTTACAAGCGCTTAATTATATTAAACAAATTTATCTAATTTTAACCAAATCGGTTTAAGGGTATTTAATATATCTATAAAATACCGACTTTTCTAAAAACTTTAACCCCTGTATCTCAAAAACAAAGCATCTCCGGACATATGGTTATGGAAACTTTTTTTCATAAAATGACATACGAAATTACTCTTTAAAGTTTTGTACCGTAGTTAGAAAATACCCTGTATATTAATTTGGACACAAGTCCTTTTAAGGCCACCCGTACATCCAACATACAATTATTTTTTTCTCATCATGCAGAACTTTATAAAGAGGCACTTTTTTTTCGTAAAGTTAATAATTAAAAAGTCAAAATCTAAGACGTTTAGGACATATACATATATTATGTTCATTAGAACTTTTTTACTTGATTACGTACAAGGAACATATCCCTGAATTTTGTCGGAATTTTAAAAGAATACCCTTTAAGGGTATGAAAATATATATTTTTTTATGAAACACCCAGTATATTAACACAAAATTAAAAAGATCTTTAGAAGAGCTTTAAGAATATATTACAATAATTATATCTATCTTGATTACTTTCAGAAATAGGATCGAAATTAGGTATTTAGGTAATTATTAAAGTACCGCCGAATTGACTTTATATTCTAGGGTTATAAAGAACGTCGGAAGCTTTAAAATGATGTACCACAAGGCCCCTTTTATATTTATTTATTTTCCCAAGATGGCTTCAGCAGCCATCTTAAAATTTTCATTTATAAATTTTACTCTCAATTTCGTTACCAGAAGTTTTTACTGATTCGTTTAAAAAATAAAAGGGAGGGACCATTAAAGAAATTCACTTTATATTGACTGAGTTAGTTGTTAAACAACACTAATATTTTAAACACAATAATATTTGGCTTTTCTCCAGAACAAAAAAGGTTTTATAAACATTTTAAGAAAATCAAACTTTTTATATACTATGAAGAACTATTGAATTGAATAATACAATAAAAGTTAAGATTACTTTAAAAGAAATAAATTAATAAAATCTTTAATAAAAAGTTAAAATGGTTATAAAACCTTTTTTATTCTGGAGAAAAAGCCAGATATTATTTTGTTTTAATTTAAATTTCCAGAAAACAAATAAACTATAAAATATCTACAAATATTTTAAATAGTCAAATAATCAGAAAGCTTCACTTTCAGTCCCCCTGTATTATTTATATTTTTGAACTTAACAAGTGAGTCGCCAAATTAATTACTCATCAACAAAAACCTTGTGCCGGACCTGTCTAAACTGAATTAGCCCGTCGAAACAATTAAATACTATTCTAAAGAATCCAATGCTCAGTATTAAGCCGTTTTGGGTGTATCTCGCTAGGAGACATTTGTACATAAATATTTCCGTAATAATTTTAGGCGAACGTGTGAGTTTACATAATCGAAAAAAACATTATTCAGGATAACGCGAACATAATGTTGGTTTATAACAAAATAAAAGTCTGAAAGGCGTAGTACTAATTAAATGCCTCGCCCATGCATGATAGATTGTCCGATGTTGTTTTTATATACAGTCGTATCCAAAAGTAACGATTAAGATAATCAACTGCCGTATTTTATTACGAAGGGGTTTAATTTCTCTTATTTTTTTATAAAATAGACTTTGTATTAATTTAGCACTGTGCCTATAATTGTACACACCTACAAACCTAAAAACACCATGGAAACTTAAAGACTCACCACTAAACTATATTTTTAATAAGGAATTCATTAAGCCTAAAAGAGACGGTTTTTGCCCAAGAAAAATGATTTTTTAATGAGGAGCACTCGATCCCAGTTAAGCCTATGTTCGCAAAATTTTGTGACGTAATCTTTTCCCGTAATTCTTTGTTTACAATCGTACTGGAAGCTTTTTCGAGGTTTTGGTGTTATTTTTTTGCTTTTAGTCATTGGACTTTTATATATGTTTAGTTTTTACTGTTTATAATTAAATTAAGTAGTAATTTTAAAACCTGTAAAAGGGGCACTGACCTTTGGATATTTTTTAAGGGAATTTACGTTTATATCGTTATTAAGGGTAAGATACCATTTTTTTATGTTTTTAGTGATTTTATTTTATGGTATTCAAGTATTATATTTTGTCAGATAAAAAAATATTATGGCAAAAAGGGGTAGTCACGAACATAACCTATATTTTCGGACAAATATAAAAAATAGAGCGCTCCTTATTAAAAAGTTTATCTCCCTTGGTTTTTGTCGAGTTGGTACTGTTTTGTTGGGCAACTTTTTATAGCGGGATAATAAATACACTTTATGTTAACACAAGCATGCTTGTACCCATAAAGTGTAAAAGTAAAAAGCAAAGTATGGTTGTTGGTGTTGGTGATAGGGAATACGTGTTAAATGTACGATCCTCGATTATTAATATTTCGAAATTTAGCACCGCAAGGACTATTAAAAATAATTCTCCATACAAAAGACATTTAAAAGTAAGTGTATTCCAAAATTATTAAAAGATATTGTACGAAAAGTGTTTTACCATGAAACGTCCTTAATAAATCTATTAACTCTCACACAATCCGAAAAATAGGAGCTTAACAGCAGAGTAGCTAGAAGAAACCACGGGTTAACAAAATTAATATACAAAAGCATTTGCAGTTTGCGCAAAAAGTTAAGTAAGGGATATTAAGTTAATACATATTTTTTGTTTAAATGGACAACATTAAGAGTGAAGATGGCCAAAGAAATATTGTTCGCTGCTGTTATAAATGGCGTAAGATCCGTTATGATATGGGGTTCCATGTGTGCAAGAAATTTTAAATAGCCTGGTCCTATTTAATATGTATTAAAAATAATTTTTATCTGAATAATTTAAAATAAAATTGACAAACAGCTGAGAAATTTGAAATAGAAAGGTCATTTAAATTTTACCAAGATAATGATCCAAAACATAAGGCAGAAAAAATAAAGCACTGGTTGCTTTATAATTATCCTAACGTCACTGACGCATGTCCACAGAATTCTGACCTTAATTTAATTGAAAATTTATGGCGCAAGCCAACTAAAAATTAAAATTGGAAAATATTAAATTTCAAACAAAGATCAACTTAAAGCTGCGCTAACTAAAAAATGATCTCAAGAAAATTGTAAAAAATTGGTGAAGTCGATGACAGACCGCTTAAGGAAGGTTTTAAAAAACGAAGGAACAAAATACTAAATTATTAGAAAGTAAATTGTCCCTAAAAACTTAATAAAATCTTTTTCACAGTGTATGAATTTCATTTTGAAATTCAAATTTGATTAGTTTTGTTTTTTGATTTAAGTAAGCACGAAGCTCGTTTTTTCAGTGAATTATGTCACCTTAGTATTAAGTTACATTTTAAATATCCCAGTTTACGCAGTTCTGTGATGTTTCAAAAAAAATATGTACGAGTTTCATTTTGACTCACTGTATACCAAAAAGTTTATAATACTATAATAAATATCATTTATTGTAACAGCTTTGTTGATTTTTCAATATTTTGTCCTGTGTTTGAGTAGTTATACTCGTAAAAAAGGTATTGACATATTCAAAACTTTTGAGCATATTAGGAAAGAGTGGGGTAAGATTGGGTACCCAGCGAAATTCACAGTTTAGATCGATCAATTACGTTTGTTATTGTTAATAAACATATCAAGCGCTCGGCTATTATTTAAAAAAATGTTTTACTGCAAACTACTTTAAATCATATTTTTCCTGGCTTTAACACGGGACTGTGGTTTGTTAAATAATGCTAGCTGGTGAGGTGTGGCTGCGATGGACGCTTAACCTCTATACAAAAGACATGATCATTGTGCTTCTTTAAGATGGGCAAGACTTTTTATTTCGATTATCGAGTAAGATGAGGTAATGACAATTATTTCGTATTCCCAAAATAAAAATGATGTTTTTGATTTGTGTGCTTTTCACAGCTTTTCTTTTAGGTTTCGTAGCTGCATCTTCTTTTTCCAAAATGTTAAACTATAATAAACGTTCCTTTTATTTTTCCAAATTTTAGGATAATACTTTGTGTCGTAGGATGCCGAATATGAATGGAATACTCTGTATACCACATGTCAACGAATTTATTAGACAAGCCATATTGCCTAGCCTAGAGCAGGGATGGCAAACCAATGGCACGCGTGCCACAAGTGGCACGCAAGGTAAAATTTTGCTCATGCAAGTGCGTAGATGTTTTTTATAACGTTGTATTTTTAAAGTGAGGATCCTTTTTTTTTGTTCTTCAAAAATATTTACAAAGAAAAAAAGCAACGTCGAGAAATACTTGAATAAAGAAAGAGTTTATTGTGAGAGTGAGGACCTTTTTTTTGCTCTTAAAAATATTTCATGGCACGCGTAGGACATTATTTCACATTTTTGTACAAAAATTTCACGTTGATACGAAAAGGTTCCTATATATTTTATCATTTTGAAATTTCTCAGACAATGCTAAATCAGAATGTGACATTTAAAAAAGTTTTTAGACTTACTTGATTTTTTTAGGGCCATTTTTATTATTGCTTCTAGATGGCCATGATTGAGCTTAAATTAATCTAAAAACCCCCAGGTGATGTTAGAAAAATAAAATCGCAAAGTTTTAGTGGCTAGCATGAAAGTTAAGAACAAAACATTTTGCTAAATTGACATTATAAGGTCTAAACTATTATTTTTCAAATAGAAACCCTTTTTAGACAAGCACTTTCCGAAAGAAAAAAGTTTGTTTTTTTTTGACGAATCTAACGATTTGCGATCTGATTAAAAATAAGAACATAAATAATAATCATGGCCACCTAGATGCAATATTATAAATGGCCCTTAAAAAATCAAGTAGGCGTAAACCTTTTAAAAATGTCAAATTCCTATTAAGAATCATTTCAAGAGTCCAACAATGTTAAAATATACAGGGTGTACATTTAAAAATTTAAAATTGGAGCCATTTCCGGTTAAACCGGAAGTAACGGAAAAGTGGGAAATATGCAAACTCTCTCTCCTTTTTATACCATTTGCCTAGATCAGGTTTCATTTTAATATGTAATACTTCAGGAATTATGACTTGTCTAATAGACCTGGTATTGTTTAAAAGTTGAAGATTACAAGTCATTTCTAATATAAAACCTGTGTAATATCCTATATCGATTTTAGTGGGTTTTGAGAAAATCGTTACAAAAACGTTCAAACGACCGCACATTAGCAGTTATATGGGAAAATTAAAGGGTCCAAAAATTATAAGTTTGGGTAAAGGCCTTCATAAAAAGTAATATTCAAAAAGATATGACCAATTTAAATAAAATCCGGTATACATGGCGGGCCATTAGTTTTTGGAAGTGTAACATTATAAGGAAAGCCAATCTTCGAAGCAGCTCTAACCTGTAAAGCCCGAACTGGTATTATTATGAAGTTAGAAGCGACAATAAAACTGCATAATGTAAAGTCTTCTCGGCCTTTTAATATATTAGATGTTTTATATTAGAAATGGCTTTTATAATTTAAATGTTGGAAACTTTACGGGGATTCCATTTAAAATATCAAAATTTATGCCAATTGCGGGTAAACCAGAAGTAATAGGCAAATACTATATCAAAATCGGCATTAAATAAGGTAATTTGCCAATTTGAAATTTAGAAGCGATATGTTTCACTTAAGAAAATACAACTTTTGGTAGTGATTTCGTTGGCACCCGGTATACAATTTGTAGCCGTTTAAAGATAACTGACGAAGATTAACCCGATTTAATTCAGGTTGCGATAAGTATAATTTAATCGGCGCTGAAATTTTCGCATTGTTGGTGAATTCCTGACCTCCGGTAATAGACCATTAAAGCCTTAAGCCGCCACTAAAAAACATATCGCATATGAGCAGTTCGAGCAAAATGATTGTAATAATATATTGATTTTTCAATTGAACATCAGATTATTTTCTAGGTCTCATTGATCCAAGAATCAAATACTCCTATAAAATATTTAAACAGTGGATTTTAAGTTTTTAAATATAAACACTATTAAAATGGCTTTAAAAAGGCCAGAATAAGCCTTTAGTGGCCATGCACCGAACTTAACAAAGGGCAATCGATAATATCCTTAAATTCTTGATAACTAAAGAGAAAACACAACTATTTATACAGGGTGTTAGAAAATAACGTTCGCAACTTCAAGATGTGATTGTGTATCGCTACGTATCAGTAAGTACTTTCATTTTTTTGAGTAAATGTAATGTATTGAAAGCTTTATTAAATAAAAAATATTCGAGGAATCAGTTGCTGCCTTCGTGCGCTTGTCTCCCTGTTATGTTGCAACGTTGCCAAATGTTGGGGAAAATGTCACTATTTACGACTCTATTTTCTCGAAAACGATTGATTTTCGGACATAATTTATTATGAACTTTTTTGCTTAAAATAATGCAAGAAATCACCTTTTAAAGTTACGAACATTATTTTCGTAATACCCTGTATACATATGTAAGTTATTGTACCACCTGTATGTCAACCATCCATATCACATACAAACAGGTTATATCCTTCAATTAAAATTTCGCTTCTTCAAAGTCGTTTGTGATATAAGATTCATTAGGATGTATGATTAATGGATTTTTCTATTTTGCTGCAATTCATCAAGCATAACACTATTTAAACCTCCTATATTAATACAGAAACAATTCTTGGGCTTTCTTTAATTGCTATTCATATTTAGTTCCTATTTTCATTTTTTTGCTTTCTTGTAAGATTTGCATTCTCGGTCAAACACTGTATGATTGTACGCAGTCGACATCGCATTTTTTGCACTTATTCAAGTTTTTGCAACGATTCTCATTTTTATACTTTATAAAAATACTACCTTGTGCAGTAGATGATATCGATGGTCTAGTTCACAAAGGTTGTAAGTTCATTTTTGAGACAAAGTGTGTTGGATAAACTATTATATAATTATACTGTATAAGCAAAAGTAATGCAAACACAAAACAAGCACTATTAATCACCCATGTTTACATGCCGGTATTCGCGTTAGACTGTCTCTTTTCTACGCATTGCCCATATGTATAGTTGACTGGCTGTCAATATAAGTGTGTACACAAGTAGCAAGTAAAATATTTAAACTTGAAAATGCAAACTCAATTTTTGCAATCGTGTGTCGCAAGTACCTTTGGACTACAATTATGGCACATTTTTAAGCTTTAAAGTTCATATAATTTAAAATTCATTTTTGCACTTACAACATTATGAACAATGTGAATTAGACCATCGATATTTTAGTTGTAAATATTTCGGATGGGATATCCTCAGTTTGCAGCTTCAAAAACACAGAATTTTTCGCAAAACCAATTTTTGCGTTCTATTTAGTAACATATTTTTTAATGGTTTCTTTTGTTTACACAAACCATAAAAGGACTTTTCACTTTTCCATATATATTTTTAAAAACAAAATTGTAAGGAACAAGAAAACAATAAGTCACTTTGGGTTGGAATCGTTAAAAACTCTACCAGTTTAGTAATGGTTAAAAAATAGCTTATTAAAGATTATTAGATATCACAAAAAAACAGTTAAATCATTGTAAATAAACAAAGTTAGCTATTGTTAAAAGGGTTAACACTAAAAATATAAACTTTATCCTCACCATCTTGTTCATAATTAAAACTAGAAAAATGCAGCGGGTGACAATCTGAAATAAATATAAATATAGAAATAGTTATCCCCAGGGAGTAAATAAAATATCAACTAAACATGTGTTACTTTAGAGTAATAATAAAAACAATAAACGCCTATTTAATATACTAGATGTTTCAAAATTAAACTTAAACCCTTAATTTTTTTCTATATAAACCCATGATAGGCCCTGCTGTTTTACCATTGCCCATACAGGGTGTTCGAAAAGTTTTAATGTTTTTAAAATACTTGGACCTATGATAGATTTTTGCAAATCTATCTCTCTATCTATCGATTGGTCGGTCGAGTACAAGTCTGAATTAATCAGGTTAACACACCTAAAAAACACATTTTAGTGTGTTTCTTTTAGGGATAATCCACGAAGGCCAAAACCCTAAGTACTGGGTGTTAAGTGAAGAAAATTGTGGTTTATCGACACAAGGCTTAAATATTTGAAGGGAAAGGAAAACTCTTTCTTGTAAGAATGGGGTCAATAATATGGCGTATATCTTTAAAATGGATAAAGACGCCGTGGCAACTTCTTGACTGGCGAGAACCTTACCCTCTTTTAAAAATATACCCTGATCTGTTAATTAAATGAAATAATATTTTCAAGGCAGATTTTAATGTAGTGAATGCAAGTGACAAACAACATCTGCCAGCATAGGTCTGCTACAATTAATAATAATTAATTAATAGTTAATTTATTTATAATTGTTACCTTTACATGTTAATTGCATAAACCAATGATCAGCGGTGAAATAGCCTAGTTGGATAGGTAGCAGCCCGATTTTATTCAATTAAATATGGTAAACATAATTATGCTAATGGACAAAGGAATAAAAATGGAAAAAAATGTTACCCAGTGCGGGACACGAACCCAGAGTGTTGACAAGGCATGCACTGCTAAATGCTGCTACCTAACCAACTAGGCTATTTTACCGCTGATCATTGCTTTATGCAATTAACATTTAAAGGTAACAATGATAAATAAATTAACTATTAATGAATTAATTATTATTAATTGTAGCAGACCCATGCTGGCAGATGTTGTTCACTTACATTCACTACATTAAAATCTGCCTAGAAAATATTATTTTACTTAATTAACAGATGAGGGTATATTTTCTTAATGCCGGATCTTAGAAAACGACGCGATTTACGTTCGTCCAAATCAAAAATTCAGTTTTAAATGAAACCAATTTAAGTGAATATTTGATTTGGTCGAATGTCGGTCGCGGTCGGTTTCTGCCTACCCGACCGGCTGTCAGGTTTTAGAGTTCACTTGGGAACTTATGGAGTAAAAGAGTTCGTATCCCGAACCCACCTATGAATGACTATTAAGGGTTAAATGATCTTCATACACCTTTTTTGTGCTTTTATTGTAGTTTTTATAGCTTTATAAGAATATTATTCCATATTTTATTATTAAAAAAATCGCTTAAGGAACCGCTATCGAAGTAGTTCTATAGGATTTAATTATTCTCTATTTTTCGTACTGACATATTTTTGTTTATGAAACTTTACTTAAAATTGAAAAAATAAGGTAATATTAAATTCTGTAAACCCAAATGCTACCTCCATGCCTTACTGCAATTTTAAATATATACATATCTAACGAGGATCTCAATATAGAATATAAAACCAAAATAACAAAAGCTAAATTCTTCGAATTTCAAATGGTTACGAGCGAGACTTAAATTTAAATTAGAATTTGCTAGAAAGAACCCTTTTAATTAAAAAAATCGTTAGATTGAAAAGCGATCGGCAAGTTAAATTGTTTTTATTTTTGTTTAAATAATTAAGGAGTACTCATTCAAAGGGGACATATCCACTTACAAATGCTTTAAGAAAATCGAAAAATAAAATAAAATTCTTAATGGGTTAAATTTGTGGGCTTAGAAATGTATTATGTAATAATTCCCTTGTTTTTATATAATTTTTACGATTTTAAAGTCTGCTTTACTGCAAAACTTTCTACATCTTTGTTAATTAGAATACATAGACCCTCGAAAACAAAAATGTGGATCAGAAAACACCCCCTCCCGATTCAAGTGTAATTTAGTTAGATCTTGTTGAGTTGATATAATAATTATTATATATCAAAATTAAAATTATAAAAAAAATAAAAAGTGGGCATCTCTGCTTTCAATATAAACTAGTAATATACCATAAAAAATTACTATGGTGCTTTTTTGATTTTAATTAATACAAAAGTAATTTTCTTGCCATGTCAATTTTTATACTTTTCTATTAATTTTTCAGAGCCCGGCATCATTTAAAAACGATTTTTAATGAAATGGGTGGACATAACCCTTTTGAATAAACACTCCTTAATTGTAAGAGTAAATATTTATGAACCACTAAAGACAGAATAAAAAGTATTCCAACAAAATCTAGACACCGGCTAAAACTTAACAAGTTTAATTTAGAAAAAATCTAATACCTTTTTTTTACAAAACATCTTTAAAAAAACAAAAATACATAAAATAATACGCCTATTTGTATCTAATGACTATCCTATTATCTATTCTATAAGTTTTAAGATATTTGGTCAATGGTCTCAAATTTATAAATAATAACGGAAGCCTTATAGAGCCTTGCAGACCATAAAAATAACATGTCTACTGCGTGAAAAGAATAATAAAATGTGTTAATAGACTATGGGTAATGAGTAATATTTGCAGAGATCATAAATTTACAGTACCTACTTAAAAATCATATTACTGATTTAATTTTTACCAACACTTTATTTAGGCCACGCAGTTTTAAATTTAGAATTTTTTTCCGGGGGATCGAAGATTATTACCGACAAAAAACTTGAAGGGCAAAAAAGGTCCCCACGTTTTAAAACCAGTAACACATCTTGTATACTTTGACATTACATCATAATTATAATTTGACCACCTAAATTAATTTGGTTTCCTGAATTTCTCCGGGGGATTATCCCCTGGCCACCCCTGAATTCAACGCTGAGCACACACTTTGTTTTTCAATCAATATATCGTCACTACGGAAAAAGTGAACACAATTTTTTTTAAGTATTATCAAAGACAATTTTAGTTTCACTATAGACTCCCAGAACAATGCTACATTTTTGGTCATTAGTTTGGACGCTGGCTTGGCTCAATTTATGAAGCGGCAAATTATACGTACTATTTACGTGTGTACTCGATGGATACCCGCTTCATAAATTCCACGAAGCGAGCGTCCAAGCTGATGACCAAAAATTTAGCATTGTTCTAGGTGTCTATAGTGAAACTACAATTGTCTTTGGTATTATGCAAAAAAAAGTAAAATAAATCAGAGAATACCAAAGTTTTAAGGCCTTTAAAAGATGGTAAGGTTCTCGCCAGTCAAGAAGTTGCCACGGCGCGGCGTCATCACTTCTGTCTCACCTTCAATTATTCTCCTTTTTGTTGCTCGCACACGATGTAAACGACGCGTTTAGACAGCGATAGTTGATTGCCGTCTTTATTTGTATGACGCTTGTGGCATCTTTGTTACTGGTTTTTAGTCTACCACTTAAATCATCTTCCCATTTAAGTTTTTAAGAGTTGCTGTCACCACCGCTAGACAGTTTATACAAATTTATTGAAAACAAGCATACAGTGTGTCTACGTAAACTGGCATCATATAGGGAATTTTTTTTTATTATTAATAAAAAAAAGTTATTACTTATAACAAGTTCTGCATGGTTAGGGTTGCCATCCTTCCCGATATATCAGGACTGTCACCGTTATTAGGCCCTACGCCCCGAAGTTCCGATTTCATAGCGAAAAGTTCCGATTTACGACATGAAACAAAATATTTAATTCTTAACTAGAATTTATAAAGAAAAAACAATTTAAGATTTTTTCATTAATGGCAAGTCACCGGACCCACGATAAATTGACTTCTGGCAATATCTGTCGAGGCAGTCGAATCATTATAACTTTAAATTATTGCCAAATTTTATAAAAAGGTTCATTAAACCACAAAAATTAAGATGTCCCGAAATTGGCTATAAAATTTATGGCAGCCCTATGCATGGTCCAAAACCTAAAGGCCAACTACCATATCGTCGGTTTAAAGGTTAAAGTCACTAAGTACGTTTTGTTAAAAAAATGTGTGAATAGTTTTAAGTTATTTAAAGTAAAAGTTTTTGGAGAAATAATTGTTATATTTATGACATCCATTAATATTTATTTAAATATTATACATAAAAATGATGGTTTATCTTTCCTTTTTATCAAAAATTTTGTATAAAATCGTTGTTATTTCCGAAACCATAAAATGTTACTTAGTAAGTCTTACCTTTAAACCGACCTTATATATTAAATAGTATCAGTCATCTACGAGGTCTGACCAAAAATGTAATTTTTGCTTAAGAGTAAAGTAATACATAAATAGTGTTCTTTACTTTTTTATTTCCTACATTGACGTTAATGTTTTTTTTTGTTGTTTATAAATTTTTAAGTATGTTGTAGCGAATTTTTTAACCAAACTAGCTGACCCGGCAAACGTTGTTTTGCCATATAAATAATTTTTAAGTCATTTCTAGCTTAAAAATTTTAAAAAATGTTAAGGGTGGACAACCCTTATCACTAAGGGGTATGAAAAATAAATGTTGGCCGATTCTCAGACCTACTCAATATGCTCACAAAATTTCATGAGAATCAGTCAAGCCGTTTCGGAGGAGTAGGGGAACGAACATTGTGACACGACACGAGAATTTTATATATAAGATAATTTAATTTGTTTCTTTTTGCAATAAATCTAAAAGCATTTAATTTCCGAAAAAGTTGAAAATATGTATGGGACATTGTACACAAAAATTAAATATTATACTGGGTATTGCACATATTTAAAATAAAAAAGTTGATATTGGCCACCGCTACATGACTCAACGTACTGGGGGAGAAGATTGACTTTAATCTCACCGTGAGTTGGGGGAAGGGGAGTTCAAATATCACGTAATTTTCCTTTGCTAGAAACAGGAAAAAGTTAACGACATTTGGGCAGGTCCTCTCAGAAAAAAATTATCCTGTGATGCAGTGTCACTTTTTGGGTCAAGGGCCTTTTTTTCTCTTCAAAATTATTTCGATGACAAAATCAATTTCGGTTTGAGAATTGATGTCCTTTTACATTCCCATTAATATCACATAAGATTGGGGGATGGAAAGGGAGGGTTAAAGCAAATCTCACAAGGGGAGAGGGGGTCAAAAAAGGAAAAAAACGCCCCACGTAATTTATGGACGCCCACTAATTTTTTTTTTTAAATTAGCCAACAAAAATTTCAATCGGCGTATGACTAATATAAAATTTATTCTATTTGGCTGATACACACTGTATATATATTAGGGTGATTTTTAGCGACTATTTTTTTCGGTCCCATCCTAAAATTTTGTTGGAAATACCTCAAAAAAAATCCCTGGAAATTACAGCCCTTAATAGTAATATTGGGTACTCACCCAAAACGTTTGTAATATTTTCCATTTAAAAAACACTTCTCATAAACGGTAAGAGCTATACAAAAAAGAAAAAGTGACAAAAGTTGTTGGAAATTTAATTTCAACAGTTCTCGACATATTTGGCCTTTAATTAATTTTACTATGAAAATTTCACGGATTATATTGTCTTAAACTTTTAAAAACCTTTTATTTATTTATTTTTTGGCTACATCACATTTTTCATTAATTATCTCAAATGACCTTGACATATCAAGGTTATATAGTTAATAATATGTTAATATTTTAGGTCAATAGATAAATTAATAAATAGTTATAGTATTCCGCAAAAATTATAAGTAGTATACTTATAAATCTGGAAAAATTGCAATTTTTTTTTCACTTTTGTTTATATCACAGCTTAAAGATTACAGATTATTAATCTTATACAAGTGCCTAAACCCTGATTTGTCAAGGTCATTTAAGATAATAAAATTTCATAGTATAATTAATTAAAGGTTAAATATCTCGATAACTATTTTGGAGAAAATTACATTTTTAACACCTTTTTCATTTAAGTATCTTTTTGTGTACCTCTTGTCATTTATAAGAAAATAACAGAAAAACAAGAATTTTATGGAAAAAAACAGGTTTAGTGACCCGTACTACCTTGCCAGTTTAAGTTACGACTTTGTTGAAATGGACACTTTTGTAGAACATTCAATTCTAAAAAAACAATTTTTGAGCTAGAGAATAGCATAAAATGCTGCTGCTGATAATTAAGGTACCACCTTAATATGTCCAGGGCAGTATTAACTGTTTGAGGCGCCCTAGGCTAGAATTCCCGGAGCGCCTATCTCCCACCAAAAAAGAAGAAAAATAAAAAAAGGTCCTTTCCTCCGTAGCGCCTATTTTGAGTGCCAGCGCCTTACTTCACCACCCGAAATAAAATTTGATAACAAAAAAAGCCCTCCTTTTCGCCCCTATTTCATTCCAAAGCACCTTATTCACAAAGAAATTAGTCACCAATAATCCCCACCCGACCTAAACTTGTTTTAAAACTCCCCTGTCTAGCGCCTATTACTCTCCTGTCTGGCGCCCTAGGCTGTAGCCTAGTCAGCCTAATGGTTAATACGGCACTGAATTTGTCAGCCCCATCTATTTGGCTGATGCAGAGTGTATCTACAATGTACACATATGTATATGGAAATCAAGAAGGCATTGATTTTGTTTTTTTATTTATTATTAAATTGAATATACACAAAACTGTAGCTCTGAATCAGCTGTTTTTGTAATATTACGTCCGTTGATATCTGATGTACCCTCGCATTAGGCTCGATGTAAAAAAAAAAAATATAAATTTACTGGGTCGTGACTGACTTATTCGAATCTACCTGTACAGAACGATTATAACAGACAGATGTAAACGCGTCTATGAGGACCTTAACAGGAAAACCCATATAAACGTAATTATTCGTTTCCATGATATAGATAGACTACAACTAAGAGATCTATAATCTATAAATAACAACTTATAAATCTATTCAAAGTAAAAAAGATATGCATCTGATTATTATATTTATATTTAAAGGAAATACTTGAAGTTTAAACACCTATTTATTTATAGAAATGAGTTAAGTTTACGACATACAACATAGCTAAATATATTTTTTAATTATTTTAAAAATATATTGATCTCTACATAGGGTACAAAATTTGTCGATATTAAATGTGTTATGTATAGTTACACAAGGTGTTTTCTAATTGCGGTAAAAATGAAAGGCGTAATTCTGAGCTAATTATATAAATAAAGTTCACATAAATATAGGTCCGAAAATATCTTAATAATTTCTAGAAATTATAATTTAATTTAGATATCATTTTACAGTCATATTAACAGTAGTAAGGGCCTTATTTAGCTCCAACTAATTATTTTTTAAAGGTCAGTGGCGCCCCGAATGGTATGTACCTGAATAAATATTTCCAATCGAAAAAAGTACGCCACTGTCTTTCGTACAATTTTTTTATATATATTTTTTAATTAAGCAAATGTAAATACAGCTTTTTGCATCATAATATTTTTCGTGGCTTGCGTGGTTTTCGAGAAAAAAGGTAAAATCCTCTATATTGTATATCCCTAAACCACACAATCAATAAACGGAAAAATTTTCTTCTGAAAATTACTTTTATAATATGAAACCAAAGTTTTTAGATTTTATTTTATTTCTCAAAAACTAAGCAACACACGAAAAAATTTAAAAGGCCAAAAGCTATACTTTAACTTGCCTAGTTAAAAAACATTAAAAATTGTAAAAGCCAGTGGCGTTCATTGTTTCGTCAGAAAGGCTTGTATTAGGTGCAGCTCGAGAGACCACTGGACCGAGCAGTGGACATAATAAATTAGGTCAGGTTAAGGCTAAATTAGCCCCTTAATGCAATTAATAGAAGGTACTGCCCATTTAAGAGTTTTTTTTTAAACAGCAAATGTCAAATTTGTAATATTTTTCTGTAATATGTTCGTAAATATATTTGTATTTTGCACATTTAAAAATATATTTGAAGGTTCTATAAGCATCAGTTTTTTTGTAAATTAGGAAAAAACTTGATAACACACCATATTAGAAATGACATTAGTGTTCTTGGAAAAAACCTTTAATCTGTATCAAAATCCACGTGATATTCATAAGATATTAATAAAAAAATTGATTTTTCTTCTACACCTTCTACGTGTTGGAAACAATGCATTTTATGGACCTACGTTTATACAGGGTGTTACAAATTCGATGCATTAGCATTGCTATCTCGGTAATTATAGGAGTACGCATCCTAATGCTAAATAATTGGGCGAAAAGAAATTTAAAAATTCCGGTAACTTCCGGAGATATCCGGCAAAACCGAAAAATTCAATTATCCATTTTATTTTTCAGGGCCCTACTAGTGATTATTTTCAAAAACCAATAGCAGTTTCTTAAGGCACTTTTTATGCTCTTCAAGAAATTTTTTCGATTTTTAGCTACCATAATCAGCTTCATTTTTTTTTATAGGGATCAAGATGACGGTAGCTTAAAAACGAAACTTCGTATCAAAAAAATAAAAATATTTTCTTAAAGAGCATCAAAAGTGCCTTAAGAAAGTACTATTGGTCTTTCTAAATAATCACTAACATGGCCTTAAAAATAAAATGGATTATTGAATTTTTTTTTTTTTCGGGATATCTCAGGAAGTAAACCGAAATTAGGATGTGCAACTATGCCTTAATTTAACCAACTCTATATTTTATAATCACCGAGATAGCACTGCTAGTGCATCGAATTTGTAACACCCTGTATAGACTTTTTTCATTAAAATAGGGAATGAATAACCTCTAAATTTTTTTACCGCAATTAGGAACCTACCATCTTGTGCAATCAAATACAAAACGTCAAGAATAAATTCTTTTGACAACTTTTAAGACATATTATTGTTTTTTTAATGGCAGGTTTAATTTTTTAGTGTTACCAAAGATACCAAGAATATTTCTTTAACTATTAGATTAACTAATTTAATCAATAATGATTCAAAACCAATTATGACTAATTTACGCAATTGTGAGTAGGTTTGTTCGAAATTCCTATGATTGTAATTTAAATGAATAGAGTAGGTATCTCTCTTTTTAACTCCTTTCCTGGTGAATAATAACAGTTATCTAAAAGATTGTTTGAATATTGTGTCATTCTCCAACGAGCTTTAAATATTGTGTTTTTTAAAGAAAGTAACATACATACAGAGTTATGTTATCATATTTTTTGGCATTTTTTTTGTTTGTTGTATAATTACACCAATAAAAAGAATGGTATACATGCAGAAATAAAGAGGTTTTTAAGTATACAGGAAATTCACTTTTCCGAGTGCGTTTTTTTTGCATTATATATTTTGTTCAGTTTATTAAAGAAAAATAACAATGTGTATAATAAGAAATCCCTGAAAACATTTTAACAGCAAAAAAAGAGAAAATTAGTTTTGAAAACTCGGCCTTGGAGTTCCATCAAGCTGCTTTTATGTTAGATTTCTTGCCTGACTTTTTTGCTGCAATTTTTTTGTCATGCAAAAATAATGCAGTAGGCGCTATGTTTCTTGCCGAAACAGGGCTATTTTGGTGATTTTTACATACCCAAATTAAAATATTTAGGACTATAACTAACCTCACCTAGAAGAGTATCTAGGGTTGGTTAAAATATTTTTCTACTAGCGTGTGGAAAGCAGCACTTTTCCGCACGCAGTAGTGCGGAAAAATACACTATGCCTCAAAAATTTAATTGTAAACCAAATATTAGTGAGTCGCAATAAAGGATTTCCATGTACTTCATATTTAAAAGGAAATTTTGCTTTGGTATGGTGGGATATTAGGTAGCATTGTGTTAAAATAAAAAAATTATAAACAAAATTTTAGTTTTTATGTTTTACTTACGCTCGTAGAAAAAAGCGTTCCTAACATGTGCCGAAAGCGGCACTTTCAGCACTAATTAGGAAATATACTATTATGTGATCTCATAGGAACTGACTTCAATTTCTATGTGTGATATCGTGATATTTATAAATAACGATTTTAAACTTTTTTGTGTATTTAATATTTATGAATTTTGCTAAATAATTAAATGAGTTTTTAACTAAAATTAAAAGGTTGAAAAACCTTGTTGTCAAAAACAAAAAAATAGCAGTAAATAGTAATTTTGAATAAAGCTTTATACAAAAAAAAATTGTGTACTTATTGTATACACAAGATTTTAAAAATATTTAAATAACGCGTTTATAAATCCATAAAATTTTAGTTGGTAAGTTGATAAACCCTATTGTTAAAACAAATTGCAGCAATATATTACAAACTCTTAAGCTGTTCTAAACTCGGTTTTTAAAGTTTAAAGAAGTTTTATATCTGCGCACGCGCAATTTTTTTCTCGTTTTAAAAATTGCTGCAAAGTGCGCGTGTGCAGATCGAAAAATTGCAGCAAAAATACTTTCAGGCAAGAAATCTTTCAAATTTTAAAAACAGCTTTAGATTTCTTACTGCAATGTTTCGATCTGCATACGCGCACTTTGCAGCATTTTTCTGTTTTTAAATATTGCTGTTAAGTGCGCGTGTGCAGATCGAAAATTGCAGCAAGAAAACTTTCATGCAAGAAATCTTTCAAACTGTAAAAACAGCTCTACACTTTGAAAGATTTCTTGCATGCAGCAATTTTTAAAAAGCAAAAATGCGCGTGCGCAGATCAAAAATTGAAGCAAGACGAAATTGCATGCAAGAAAACTTTCAAACTGTAAAAACAGCTTTACAAAAACCAAGCAACTTTGGTAATTAATTTAGTAATTACAAAAAAGCCAAAAAATATTTTGATCCTATGAAATAAATTTAACCTGTGTCAGGTTTTGGTTTAAACATTTTTATAAACAACAATTTAAACATTTATTTGTGCATTTTATTAGGCCTAAATATCTCCCTTTAAAACAAAGTGAATTTACAAAATAAAATGTATTGTTGTCATTTATTCTCACAACAAATTAAAATAAAGACTGGCCGTGTAAAACCTGCTTGAAACAAATTATTAAGTTAGTTAAAAAAAAAAAAAAGAAAATATTAATACAAAATTACAAATTTGCCGATTAGGTGGACGCGAACAGTGTATCCATGCATAATAATGATCATTATGTAAATATTATAAAAACCGGTTTGCGTTACACTTGCCAAAAATACTCTTCAATATAAGGTTCCTGGATCAAGTTTTGATAAGATAAAACATTGTTAATAATATTTTTTACAGTTCTTGCGATCTATTATGTCAGAGTTTATTTATGTATCCAGATTATATTATTTATTTAAGGTGCTTATTAAAAATATAACATATCCGTAATTTTTCAAAACATGGATGTGTATATAATAATGTTTATTTATATAAACAACATAAATACAAAGTATCTTTAGAGCATTTACCCTAAAAGGCCTTGAATGGGTCGACTTGTCTAGGACATTTATCTATTTGTTTTTTATTAATTTCTATAAAAGTAATTGATGTCCCAAGGTTTGGTAAATGAAAAGGAGCTGCTCTTTAGCAAACGTTTTATCATATGTAGAGCTTAAAAAACAAGAATACTTTAATTTTGAAAATGAGATAGTAAGAGAATTTAAACATTAAAAAAGAAAAAACACATTTAATTATTTGCGATGTCCCATCCCACTAACCACCAACGTACTAGAAAAATATGTAGTTCAGAAGGAGAGGCACCTATTGTAAATGAATGGGTGTCAAAAATATTGCCTGGTTGTCATTTTACATAGACACCAAGGCTGCTAATTTACTAAAGCCTTTAAGTCCTTTAAAGTTATATGCAAAATACTGAAACAAATCAATTTAAGGTTCTTTTTTAAAAAATAAAATCTTAGAAAGACCCACAGATGGTATTTTTTACTTATATAACGAGATAATTTACCCCTTACCTAGGGGCCCTACGGATGATATAAATCACTATTAGCAAGGGAAATACACAGAACAATAATTTAAGACTTATCTAACCTGTATTCTTGGGTTGTTCTGGAATTTCTCGTCCATTTTCTGCCATTTTGGCACCACTAACACTACACACTATTCCACCAACGACATCACAACGAGACCGAACATTTCATTCGGCGTATGACAGATGAAGTTCTAAGCTTCCAATATTTTTACAGATGGCGCATGTTGCAGAAGTAATTTTGACAATTACAGAAACTGCAATAGGATTTTTAAAGGAAATAATAGTGCCACGTTATATCGGAAGTATAAATAGGGTACGGTCACAGAGTAGGTTTCTATAATATACCGTCGGTAAAAAAATTGCGGTACGGTATTGGGCATTAGCCCTTCAATTAAATAATTACCTTCTCTGAAGCAAATAATCAACACATATATGCAGGCATTATAGTTTTAAAATGCACATTAACAAAACAAATACATAAAAACAGGCTAGAAAATTGTAACATCTATAGAAAATGGAATTTTTAGTATTTTTATGCCACAATTCATAATCGAAATGCTAATAGATCTGAGTGGCAAAATTAAAAAACCCCTGAAAATCAAAGGAATAAGTAAAGCAGGGGCGTGCTTCCCTTGCTTCCATGCAAAAACTGATAGAAGAATCCAACTACACTATAAATAGGTAAGTTTTTTTTTAAATTGCTTTCCTTCTTTCAAATTCCACCGCTCGCCCCTGAAGTAAAGAATGTAATGCTGGACATATGGGTGGCCCCAACTTTGGATCCCGTTTGCAATCGTTAGGGTAAAATTTACACTGCAATTTTAGAGTGGAATATTGTGGCTGTTACATAGAACGTATTCATTAATTTTAGGCGTTCACCCAATTATAACCGCCGTAATAATTGGTGACAACTTTGACGTATAATTCATTGTTTAAAAGTCAACATAACTGATTGGTAAATACCATTTTAGAATTGGTTCTTCGCCCAAAATTGATCATTGATGGCATAAAAACAGAAATTTATATTTTGTCACTTAGATCAAGCATTTCTACTCTTTAATTGTTATCTCTAATTTCTACTCTTCAATCGTAAATCTGTAAAATTTTTAAAATATATGTAGATAGGAGGTATTGCCAGGTAGGCCGCAAAATGTATCGTAAAACAGCAAAGCATTATCGAAGTCTTACTCTTTTGCTATACATAAAATAAATTTATTTTGATGAATATGTTATTGGACCTAGTCAGGACTATCCGGGCATTGCGCATGACCATTGCATTTATA
Organism: Listronotus bonariensis; assembly: GCA_014170235.1. Taxonomy (NCBI): domain Eukaryota; kingdom Metazoa; phylum Arthropoda; class Insecta; order Coleoptera; family Curculionidae; genus Listronotus; species Listronotus bonariensis. The sequence continues at coordinate 121,990 of JACEGR010001873.1, forward strand.
AAGGTGACTAGGTCAAATCATATTCAGCGAAAGAAAGGACCCCGCTTAATCCTTATGAAAAGTAGTGGCTTCCGTTTATTTTTTTTCTAAACTTAAAATGTCTGATCGTCTCTGGTTTTAGAGTTATGAAGCCTAAAAGTTGGATATTTGCCAAGTTGAGATTTTGAATACGTCTTATTTATTTTCTATCTTTCTAAAGCTATTACAATGCATCAATTAATGCATACCTATAGGCTATTATAGAGAATAATAATACAAGAAAATCTCAGAATAAAACTTCTTATGAACGTATGTTCTACACATCTTAGTATTTTAACTAAGGGGAATTAAATTTTTTTTTAAATTATTTACTTTTTTGTAATAAATTTTATACCAGTTTAGATATATTTTTTAAGAAATGGGGGCCGTAGCCTATACGTCAAAAGACATTTTTTAACATACTAATAAATTTATACCAGCGTCGTCCATGGGGGTTAATGATAAATATTTTTTAGGAAAAATGGCCTACGCCACTGCCTATTTCTAAAATAAGCTAATTTTTCGAATTCTCGTTTAATTTGGAACAAATTTGGTCTTCCTACTTTTTTTTTTATTCGATGTTCGGTTTTCCCGTAAATTTATAAACATTTCTTGGCATAGTCATCTTTCCAATTCTATGTAATAATTATTCTCCTCTTTTTATTTATTTCTTAGAAAAACATCATTTTTAGGAGAAAAATTGGTTAATACATCAGTGCAAACTAACTGATAAGCCTTAGTCTTAATATGTCTACCCTAAACTAAATATTGTAGAATTATATATCACCATGCCGATAAAATACTTGTTTTTATTAACGCAAACGCAAAAACCATACAATTATTTAAAAAAGTCAAGATATCAAAATTTTTTAAAGATAAATGGAAATCCAAAAAATGCAGTGGTTGTGCCATTTTTTTCTTAAAAGTTCTTACCCTAAACCACTCAGGGGCAGCATTGGTGATAATTATTTTTTTCTTGTATATCAAAAAATGTGTTTTATTGAATAAAAGACGTTTTCCATTTTTTTAAGTATTTAAATTGGTATACAAGTTATAAAAAAACCCCAATTCAAAAACTAAGACGTTTAGAACATGAGTTCATATGAAGTTATGTAAATATTTTTTATTGTAGAATCACCCCTTAAAATTTATTGGTAAAGTAACTGGACACCCTGTATGAAATAGTAAAATATATAAAAGGTTTTATTACAGGGCGCGTTTGTTAAACTTTACAATGGCTATCTTTTCTAAAGCAAGGAAAATATTAAAAAATAAAATATAACGTTTTTATAAAACTTGGGGGAATATAAATGACGTATTTCCCAAAATACCTCAAATAACCTTATAAGGTGCACTCCCAGTCACTAAGAAAATCCTAAATTACAATCCCCCTATTTCGCACCTCTCTGTAAAGCTTATAAAAATGCCATTCGTTGGTCGTGAAAAGTTGGGCACAATCAAATGCCATCCTTAAATTTATATAAATATCCGCATTTTATTTTTCAGGGAAAATACTAGAAACTGTCCAATTATTAGGTCAATAATAAATTAAAATAATACTTCCTGTAGAGCTAACTCGCCCCATAAAACGTTTTAAATGCTCTTTAAAAAGGTTTTTAAAAATGCTGGTATAAGGACAGAGCCGCAGGGGGCAATGGGCCCACAAAAGACCTCTTCAAAATGGGTTGTTTACTGGAGGCGCCTACGTGAAGCTTTTTTTGGTTGTTGCAAACGTGCCTAAACCACTTTGTTTACCTACCTGGAGTCCTTTTTTGTACAATAAAGTAAATTCTTACTTTTCTCCTTGGTGGTCAATGGTATTATAGTAATTTATGGTATTTTTCACCATGCTGTGCTATTTTTAATTTTTTGAAGTTTGACGGTAGTATTTTACTTTACCCAAACTTTTTTACGACCAACGAAGAGCATTTTCCATAATCTTTCCAGAGAGGTGCCATCACTGTGTGTTTGTGACTAGGGATGCAGCTTAAGTGGTTGAGAGAGATATTTTAAAAATTCCCGGTTTTTATAGAAACAGTTTTTTATATATATTTCTCTTGGTTAAGAAAAATATAGCCCTTGTATAGAATAGCTTAAGTAAGAAATAAATTAAAATCATCGAAGGTACTTGAAATCTCAACTTAGCAAATGTCTAACTTTGAGGCTTTATACCTCTAAAACTGGAGTAGCACTGATGTAGATAAGGAGGGTGGTCCATGTAGGGGTAATTTTTTAAGGTGAGGCTTTTTTGCCTTTTAAAATATTTTGGTCAATTTTTGATTTTGCAATACCAAACGAGTTTGAAGCACAGTTCATCCATTGTATTCTCCCCTTCCAGAAAAGAAAATGAAATTATCTACGCCAGTGTAGAGGCCATCAGACATTGTGCCAATGGAAACATTTAATCAGTAAGTCGAGATCTACAACATTTCATTTTTTTTTTAATTACTCAAAACCACTTTATAAGGATTAAGCGGGTCTTTTGTATATAAAGATTCTTCGGTGATCCAATATTTTTTTACGTACATCCTAAGGTGATTCAATATTGGATATCCCATATAAGGATAACTTAAACATCCCATTGGGGTATCCCTGACAGGCCAGAAATGGGATATCTTATATTGGATGCCCAGTGACTTTCCAACCAGAATTTCCAGTGGATTACCTCCTAAAGAGATCCTTAGGTTATCCAATATTGAATATCCCATTTAAGAATGACTTATAAATCGCCTAGGGATATCCACTCAGGATATCCTAAATCTAGGACATTAGGATCCATTTAGGATATCCCATGGCTGTTTGGGTGCTGTGGGGGAAGGTGACTTTTTTGGTTGAGATTATAGGTCAGACTGAACAGTAAGAGATAAAAAAATATATATGTGTCCTCTTTTTTAGAGTTTTGTTTAATGGCGCAATCAGATCTAAGCTAACTTGATTGGTTTAGAAGATACAGGGTTCAAAATTTGCCGGTTTTATTTCAATTCAGTGACCTTCTTAATTGGTTCTAACGTGGGTTCTACGGAAACTACGGTCCTAATGACTACCCTACACTGTGTAGCCTGCATGTCTATAGTTGGATTTAGTTTAGCGAGGTCAACAGGAGTGTGTATTAAACAAACCTGTGCACGCGAACGAAGGTGAATCTAAAATTAATTTGTTTTAGTAATATATTCTAATATACACGTCGTGCCAGCTTGATTCTTTCAATTGAATTTCAGTGTTTAAACACTACCAGGTAGTAATGAGACAAAGAACGCCTGCATTGAAACCTTTTCTGATATAAAGCGTGTCTTGCTTTGCCGTTGATTAAGTCCCGTTACACATAAGACGTAGAATGGTGGGCGCTTGCCTTACTCCACACAAGAAATAAGCAAATGGTTGTTATTTATATATTTTTTATTTAAAAAGAGGTTTGTAGATGCAGACTGTCGAAGTTGAAATCCATTTTTATTCGCTAACAACTCTCAACATTGTGTATTTTAAAGTGCTATTATTTGTTGGTCAATTTTAATTTGTTTACTTTTTTGTAGCTTCTTGTAGCTTTGTACTATTTCAGCTAGTAGCGTAGTTTCTTTAAGTTTTGTTGTCCAGATCCATAGTAAGTGGTTAGGGAGGTAAGACTTAAATACTATTGCTAGCTAACTAAAAACCCAAATAAAAAATCGAATCGGGATTGTCGCACGTCGTGAATGTGTGGTAAAAACAATACAAAAGACAATTACTAATTTACTAATGCTATTAGCTTGTTAGATAAAAAATACATTATAGTAATATTAAGAAACTGACTTTTTCAACTAAAAACAGCAAAAACGCTTTGCTTAAAATGTTTAATAATCACCGAGAAAATCCAGTTGTGTTTCAAGAAATATTTAGTAAGGCCGAATCATCTGCTTAAAAGACTGCAACTGAAATAAAAGTTCCTCAAATTAAGGCTCGTCAAACCCATAGAAATTATCTTTTTTTTTTCTGCCAAATATAAATTAGAATATTTAAAAGTTTATGTGAAACATTGTTTCACTATTGGCAACAACGAACAATTGATAAAAACAAAGATATAGGACATAGAAACAGTGGCCACTCCAGCCTTTTTCTTTTCGGGTGGCCAAGGAGAGGCCGACAATTTGTAGGGGTGGCCACAGTTATGGGCTTGTAAAGATTAAAAATCGTAAAAAAAATTGAGAAGCAAAAATACTTCTTCACGTGTAATAACAAATATACAGAATAATGTATTCTTCTTTACTTTCAACATTTTTACAACCAAAAACGGTTCTAATCACGACTACAAAACACACTTTTTAGAATAACTCTACTTCTTCCATTCCACCTCCTAGGAGAGCCAAATATATTTTAGGGGGGCTCGGGCCACCCCTGTCCCCCTAGCGTCATCACTATTTAGAAATAAAAGATGTGTTATATCAATGTACTTTTTCCTGCTATAAAACAACAAATTTCTCGCTCTTGTCTGGTGCCCCCCTGGATTTCATCCATGATAGAACGCGCCCCACGCCGTACGTCTAAAAAATAGGTTTGCATTGAAAGTAATGTAACTTTTAGACCTTCGAGAGACGACACCAGAACGCCATGGCTATGTTTCTGTTTAAATTATTGAATGGAAGCATAAGTATATTGCAGTAAAATGATTATCTAACCAGAACTAACCAGACCAAAGGTTATTCCTTGAGGGTTGGCATGGTAACGGAAAATTGGGTTTAATTTGTTTTGTTGCATGATGAGAAAATAAAATGATATTCCCGCTTCGACCTTTTTTCCCTAGGTATGTATTAAAACAAAAATAGTATTGTGAACAATCTTAACTGTTAGTTTAATTTTTTTGACGTGACAACGCCTTATAATTCGATGGAGCCGGCTGCACGCACCAAAAATATGACTCATGCGGCGTTAATTCGCTCTGAGGGGTACCATTTAAGGCTTGAAGTGCAAGCGAGAGAGCGGAACCAGCGAAAAGAGGCACAATCGGCCTCCGCGTTTGACAGCGTTCGACATCTGTTTCTCTCCTACTTGAGTAAGCGGTCCGCGTGGTCAGCTACTATACAATAATACATTTACATGTTTTCGTCACGTATGAAGTGCAGTGAAAAGTGAATATGGTGTCACTTGTTTATAGCAACCATTCCCTCAGTATTTTCTTATGACGTTGTCACCTTCAACTATCGTCAGTAAACCGACTTTGCAGACAACCGATTTTTTTGTATATCCTATAAAAGGGATTATGATTTGTTTTATTGCATAGATGTTGTTTAACAGAAGTGGCTGGTGATAGCCAATTTGATGGGTCAACCCGCACCATTATTAAATATACTAATATATATTTTTTAATTGTTATTACAGTCTATAATATCACTTTTTAGCCATTTTTTGTTTGACTATATAAGATATTATCACTAAAAATGGATTCATTACTTTTAATAAGAGGCCTAAATAAAATTTTAAACATTAGTTTTTACCTATAGTGCGGGTAGATCTGAGCAAGATCACGTCAAGTGGACCCCCTATTTTCCACTTGATCATAAAAATAAAGTCTATATATTTTTTTCATAAGTAGTTACCATGCAAAATTGATCCCCCAAACAATTTTTGAAAATTTTAATTTTAACAACAATTTTTTTACAATGAAAATTTTAGGTACTTTTAATTAAAAAATAGATTTTAAAACAACCGTTAAAGATAAATTAATTAAATTTTCAGGATTTATAGTCAAATATTTATATTTTAGTAAAATATTAATAACTAAAAATTATTCGTTAATTATCGTATTGTTAATTAATTTTTAAGTTAACAAATGAAGATTTTACTGATATCTCGGTAAAAATATGAGGTTTTTTTATCGGTTGCATGCGTTATTTATTGAAGAGTAAGATTCCGGAATAAAATTTCACTGCTCGCGATTAATTTAAACAATATGCATTTATTTATTACTGCGCGCCAGGCGCCGAGCGCTGCCAGAATACCGGGCGGCCGAGCGTCAGACTACTTATTGCAGCTTCAGTTAGTTATAATTTCAAATTACAATAAAAAATAGAATTGTCAAACGAATTTTATTATTATTATTATTATTATTATTATTATGCAGCGAAAATTAATAAATAATTAATTAAAAACGTTATAAAACCTCGTCTTTAATATTTGTTGTTGTTTGGTAATTTAATAAGCTATTATGTTTAGATTTACGAGTAAGTACTCCATTTTTAATAAAAAAAACCGATTTACGATTTTCATTTGTTACTTGCTCCTCCACATAAATAACAAAAGAATTTCAGTAGTCATTACAATTTATTTGTTAAACGAGTTCGTACGTGCATGAGTTAAATAGTTATTAAAAATAAGAACTGTTGTGTAAATTTGTGTTCTGTTTCTTAATCTATTACTTATAATAATTTTTGTGATTTAAAATGGGTCGAGTAAATAAATGTTGCAAACCATTAAATAAAAAAATCAAATATTCAATAATTTGTTTGCTTTTCCTATTTTGTTTAGTAATGAAAAATTAAATTGTTCTATTACTAATAATATTAATAATAATAATAATAATAAAATTCGTTTGATAATTCTATTTTTTATTGTAATTTGAAATTATAACTAACTGAAGCTGCAATAAGTAGTCTGACGCTCGGCCGCCCGGTATTCTGACAGCGCTCGGCGCCTGGCGCGCAGTGATAAATAAATGCATATTGTTTAAATTAATCGCGAGCAGTGAAATTTTATTCCGGAATCTTACTCTTTAATAAATAACGCATGCAACCGATAAAAAAAAACTTCATATTTTTACCGAGATATCAGTAAAATCTTCATTTGTTAACTTAAAATATAATTAACAATATGATAATTAACGAATAATTTTTAGTTATTAATATTTTACTAAAATATAAATATTTGACTATAAATCCTGAAAATTTCATTAATTTATCTTTAACGGTTGATTTAAAATCTATTTTTTAATTTAAAGTACCTAAAATTTTCATTGTAAAAAAATTTGTTGTTAAAATTAAAATTTTCAAAAATTGTTTGGGGATCAATTTTGCATGGTAACTACTTATGAAAAAATATATAGACTTTATTTTTATGATCAAGTGGAAAATAGGGGTCCACTTGACGTGATCTTGCTCATCTACCAAATTGGCCATCACCAGCCGCTGCTGTTATATAAGTTGTTTTTATTCTATTTTTACTCTTTTTATACACTATTTGAAGGACACCGTAATGTGTCTGTATTATAAATACATAAATAAACAAACAACCTATAAATATCCACTTGAAAAAAAATACTACTAAACGAGTACAAGTTTTTTAGAAATATAAATTTATTTAAATACAAATTGGGATTTTACAATATGGAAAACCCTGAATAACGAATGTTTGTTTGACCAAATATACATAGCTAAGACCTAATTTACAAAATTATCGTAAATGGTCAAAACGAACAACGTTAAAGGATATTACACATTCACTAACAGCTCACAACTAAGGTTATAATTATAAATAAACTATAATAACCTGCTACAAATTGAGACGACTAAATAAGTACAGTTTTCTGTTGTAGCTTAAAAGGGTAAAGTTAGAACTGATAAAGATAAATCAAACGAATTGCACACTTTCAGCTGGTATCTATCACATATTCGAAAAAACATCTTAATACTGACTTCCAATTAAATTAACTTAAGTCTTTTAATGACCCTTAAAACCCAATAATTCGTAATTTGAAAAAATACGTATTTCTTATTTACTACGACGAACAATCAAAAATAAATAATTTTAAATTATGCCAATTACTTTATACATGTATAAGAAACAGTCCACGTTAAGTATTTTTTCAACCCTTTGTTAGTTTATTTTACTAGTTTCTTTAATATGATCATCTCCATTTAGGAATAATAAACAACTGAAGACAAATGCATTAGTTTAAAAACTCGGTAACCATGCTTATGAACAAAATATTATTTGGCTTTTCTACATTTTTTATATATTCTGCCCTTGCAATATTACAATTAAAATTAAGATTACTTTAAAGAAATAATTTAATTAATTATTACAACAAATAAACTATAAAAAACCATGGTTGTGGTTACAAACGCCACAAACTAACGAGAATACTTATGATTCCTTTGTTTTAACAGACATTATTTTAAACATTCAACTAAAACATTATTTTTGTAAAAGCTATTATTTTTGTATAGTAATTCATAGTACAAAAACTTCCGTTTCTCTTGTTATTATTTTTTTATCTAAAAGGAAGGATTGATATATTATCAAAGAAATTAACTGTCTAAGATAAATTTTTCATTAAAATCATTTCGTTGTGTTCCACTGAGACAAAAACATGGTCTCAAATAACTAACTAAAAAGGCGTTAAAATCTTTTAAAATGATCGCTTTTAAATAACATAATTCATTTTCTGCATCAACATGGTTAAAAAATCATTTTAATATATTTAACATAAAATAAAATTACACCTCCCTATTTTTTTTTATAACTAGGTAAGAAATCAATATACTCCCATAATTTATACGTGAACTGTTTCAAAATTAAAATCAACAAATAATTACTGTTATCCTGGATCTAAAAAGAATATTTACATCTATAGCAAATATGTAATCTTGTAACCAAACACATACAAAATAAAAATTCAAATGAACAAATATTAATATCCAAAACAAAAAAATAGTCTTCTTAACATGATCCTGAAGAAGAAACGTAAATGTGTTTTTACATTAGACTCTTTTAAGCACCCAAATTGGCTTACATCAAAGATTAACCCTACACACATAATTTAAGCAGGTCCACATATGTGAGATAAATAAGTATATTGTATTTTGAAAAATGCTGTGAACGTGCTATCTTATAATGATTGTAAGCAGCGGTAAATTTCTGGTTGTCAGTGGTTAAGTTAATAATATTTCTAGAAAAAAAGTTTGATTGTTTTTCTTTAAATGTTTTAATTCGTAAAAACATTAATTCACATTTAATTATGTATAACATTTAGGGTTGTTCCTCAATATCAAAAACATTGAAATTTGACATGGCGAAACAAAAAAATGTCTTAATTGAACATGAAGCGGTACATAAAAAGAGCTGATGTTAAAAAAAAACACAGTTTACTTCTTATATCATCTAAAGTCAAAGCACACTAGGCGCTCAGGTCTCGGTACGCTTACGGTCCGATCAAATATTTTCTAAGCTTTTTAAATGAATGACCTTAAATCACATTTAACTAGTATGTAAGATATTTGATCGGTAGGTGAGCGTACCGAGACCAGAATGCCTAATGTGCTTTGACCTTTAATCCTAATAAAATATGCAGGTATACCACAAAATAAATAATATCAAGTCATCGTTAATTAAAATGTATTTTCAGGTTCAGCGAAAACGATCAAATGCGTAGCAAACTGGTTTCGTTCCAGATAAAAATCAAATATATATAAATTAAATTTAAAAAAATATATGTTGTAACGTGTTTAAAAAACAATTATAATCTAAGAAGTGAAGCGCGGTGCTTATTGAAAAAGTAATTTTACGATCGCGATCATGAGAACCTAGTGATCCATCAATTAAAAGACAATTTTGCTGTTTACAGGTTTGCAAAATGTGTGATTTCTTGCCAATAGGTGATGACACAAGCAAGACTTGCTCGTTTTAAATATTTTATCCCTGTAAATACGTTGATTTATTCATTGTGATTTACCCTGAATAGTATTTCCATATTATAAAAAAATATCAATTAGAAACTGCAAAACTGCGCAAAATACGAAATGCAAATATTAATAAGTCGAAACATTATGTAAAGATATTTACTACTAAACGAAACTGCTTAAGATCTATTCTTAAAACTACCATTAAAATTTTTTAACAAAAACAAAAACGGATTTCATAGGAAAGAGCAGATATAAACAGTAAGGAAGGCCTTCTCTGCAAATTTATACTCTTTTCATTTGGCGTGTTTAGCATTTAACACCTACGCTTTAAACTATCAAACAACATAAATGTGTTTCAAAACAAAGACTAAAGAAGAAAATGTTTTTTTTTTTTTGGGAAAACTGGTTTTTAACGAAAAATAGCTTAAAGCATCACTTAAAGAAGTACCTGACATGTGGCGCCCATGATAAATGTGATAGGATATAGGGATTCCTAAATTGATGATAAGATTTAGGATAATTTACATTAAGGTGAAAACGTTTTAATTTTGCCTATCTGGTTACAAAACCGTGTTTGTAAACATTATTGAACGCTCATACTTCCCCTGAATAACGAATTCCATCTAAACTAATTTATCGGATATAAAGTCTTTAGCAAACAATAAATTAAATATTAACATAATTAAAAAAACTTAGGTCTAAATTTGAAACAGGTTACTTAAAAGTAACAAAAACAAGGACATACGGTATCTGGCTAGATCGCTGACAAATTATTAGAAACAAACATTATGCTGTGGTTACCATAATATCTAAATTAATTTTATGAAAATAAAGACCAACTACATAAATACTTGACTAGCTGGATATTTATCAGGGCCATATTTATGTATTCTAATGATAACATGTGAAATGCAAAACATATTGACTTTGATCGGCATTAATAAAGTTCTAAGCTGCAGAATGATTCTCACTCGTTTTAAAATTAGAAAATTGTAAACAACACAAATTTTAATTGATACCTAGTATTAAATTTGACAATATACAAAAAGTCTGCAATTGCTTAATATTAAGCATTCCAGCATGTCAATGGTTAAAAGCTTATTGTTTTTAAATAATAATAATAGCTCTAATAGCATTTTGCTAATCAATCATTAATTTTAGCTGATCAGATCTGAAATAACATGGTAATTCATTTATTAAGGGCTGTTCTTTATTACATTATAGGTGAATTATGTTTAAAATAATCAATAGGTTTCAAGGTCAACTTTGTATTTAGTTTTTCATGGTGACCACATTTTAATATTTCACTAAACTACAGCAAAGTGGATGGAGACCTGTAAGTCACAAAATCTAATAACACATATTTACTTTAAGTTGCGACCAATAACCATAATATCTTACTAACATTCTGTACTTTGAAGTAGCATATCGTCGTTTAAGTTCTATCATGTCAGGAGAGACATAAAACCGAATAATTTTATACATGTACAACTAAAGCCCTGTTTTGTGGACTTAAAGTATACTTCAAAATAGTTCTTACAACAAAGAAAAACATTAATATTTGGTACAAATATAGTATTGTCCTTCGATTCCCTAGCCAATGGCATAAAAAGTCCAAAACCGCCAAAAAATTACTTATGTGGTGATAAAACTTAAACGACGATATGCAATGCTAATAACAAAATATCTGAACAGTCAAATGGAATAGGTATTTGAACAACTAGAAGATGTAATTTTGATTTCCCTACAAGCAGAATATGTAAAATAATGTGTTATTATTTAAATTAGTGACTTATTACAATAAGTTATCAGGCGTTCGCAGGCAAAATACTGTGCACTTCTTTTTCGTTTTCTATTTTACATATGGACTACATTGGGGGCATAAATTGCCGCAAGAGTTTCCAATACCAAATAATAACTTCTTTACAATAACCAAGGCAAATAAAACCCTTTAAGGGGGTACTTTTAGTAATTAAAAAAATAACAACTATAAAACTAAGCAAGACATTTGACCTTATACAGATGATAGTATAAGAACACAGTTTTAACCTTATTCTTATTATGCCATCGTTTTTAAAATAATTACAATTATTGGGCCCGTTTGTCTGTTTTACTTTTATTGTGATAATTCTCTTGTGTTAGCCTTGTAATTAAAAATATCTTTTTGTATTATATTAGCCTAATTTATTTTGGGTTTTATTTTTTTTTTTTTTTTTTTTAATTCCTGTATTTATAAATGAAGTTATTCTGTAAATAAATAAATAATAAAAAAAAAAGAATAAATAAAATATCAACACTTTTTAAAATTTGATGTAAAACTGTAGTGCCAAACATCTTGCTTTTCAAAACTATGTGAACAAAATGCAAAAAATTAATTAATATATATATGTGGTTTAGGCACAACTGTATTGCCCGAATTTTGAATTTTTGAATAATAAGTACAATGTATTTTACATGTATGCCTAGGGTAAAACCATTTAGAAAAATGTCTTATAAATATCCATATTTACTTAATTAATTTTATTACTTAAATTATTTATACCAATCAAAAAACTTTTTCTAAGTGGTTTTATTTGACTAACGTAAAGCTCTCCAATATTTACGAGAAATGACACAATAATAACCAAAATTATTGCTTACTAGCATTTCACAATGTTTTTAAAAGGACATTAGAATAATTTATGCATAGGAAATTCAGTCTAATAAAATTTAAAGCTGCTAAATTTACAAAACTGAATTAAATTCAAGCCAGATACTTGTCATTTTGACATAACATTACTAGCAGCTGTTTTACGGGTACAGTTTTAAATTACAAAACATCTTTAAGACAAAGGCCTTATTTTTACCACAAAAATACACCCAGTCTTTTATATTTGACTATACTTGTCATTTTTATTTTTAGGGCCCAATAAACCATTATTATGTACTAAAAGTGTACATTAGTCTTTTAGGACAAAATTTATTCTCTGTGAAGTTCAGATGGTCAAAACGTGTCTAATTGAACAGTCATAGCACAAATGAAAATTTTTATTTATAGTTTTAAAACAGCAATAAACACTTTCAGTATGACTTTTAAGAACAAAACTCTATCAGTTGAAATAATTATAAATTTTTAAATTAAAAAATTGCTGCAAGCATTTATTAATATAAAGCATATCAAACAATGTAACCTTGTGCCCCTGAATTTAAATAATATAAAAAATGAATTAGAAAGAATATTCTCAAAAATATACTGTAATGGTAAGTTTACATCTGACAATTATTGCATCATATTCATGTCAGGCAGAAATTCTTGCTAATGTAAACGGCCAAAAATTTATGTCTGACATTACTGTATACTCTCGAGCGAAATATATTGACATCTCTATATGATTAGATGTATAGTCGCGTGCCACAAGTTTTGACTGGCTTGATAGATATTGCAAGTTAAACTGTTCATATATTTCTTGCACCGCGAGTTATCAAACACATATGTACGATAGAAATATCAAGTAATTTCTGTAATAATGTAAACACTTAGTGGAATTTTATGTCAGACAGTGGACACTTATGTCCTGATAGAAGTGTCAGATGTAAACCTACCATAAGTGCTAAATGTCGAATAAGTCGAATCAAAAAACATACAGACACATAATTAAAGTTTAAGAAGATTGTTTAAGGTGATATTTGTATATCTATAAGTCAAAAGTAATCGTCTGTAATAAACTGTTTCCAATATTTTATTTAAAATCCCATCCTATCTTGGTTTATAAGTTTATAAAAAAAAACTATTGAAATTAGAGTTAATTTTGCAGCAGTACAAAAACTATGAAAATGCTGCTCTGTAAATGTTTCCTAAACTCAAAAAAATGAAAATTCTTACAATTTTAAGGGTGCGCCTTCCTAGGTCAGAGTCTTTGCTAATTTATGATTCCTGTGCCTTTAAATATGCTTTGCCTAAAATATGATTTTTAAGGTTAACGGGTATTTTCCAGTATTTCGCAATATTTTTAATTAATATAAATTTACTTGTTTAATGAAGGGAAAGTGCACCCTTAATGGTATTAATTTACATAGTTTTGCCAAATTTAATCAGAGAATATTCTGTCTATATCATTTAACATTAAGCTTAAAAAAAAATAAAGGGAGGCTTTTTACTTTAAACTTAATTTTTTTAAACATTTTATTCTTTTACTACCAATTTATCGATCACCTTAAGGCAATTCACTGACTAGACATATTTTTGTGGGCCAAAATGTAATAAAACCTTAAATAATTTGACTCAATATAAAAAAATGCATAAAAAACTATACAAAATGGTCACAGAGAGGTTCACATACAATATATTCTCTCTATCATATTTATAGTAAGGATGTGATTTACAATCTCTGTGAGCAAGACTGTGAAAATCGAAATCACTGACTAAATTAACTGTTTATCTGAATGCAGATAGCATTGTACACGCGTTTCCGTTGTCTTACTGATTCCGAAAACAATTCATTTATGTTGATATTGTTAAATTCAACTATAAAATCACTGTACAGTCTCAAAACGTTGTTTTTGTGTTACCTACTACCAGCTAAACCAAGAAGTCTGGATCACTATAGTCATTTTCGTCACTTTCACTGTCACTCGTTATTTTTCTTCGTTTCTTTTTGTGACGCACTTTTTCGCTTTTTCCGACGACCGGTGTGATCGCGGGGTTCGTTTTGTTTCACTTTCAAATCGTCTATGCGATATAACCATTTTCGGCACTTTCGGTGGAGAATGATCCTGCAAATATAAAACTAGACTGTAAAACACAATAATAAAAAATGGAAAATTTAACCAAGAAAAATATTCAAAACCAGCGGTAATCTTTTTACTTTCATTTTATGTTCACATGTACAAATTATGGAACTTGTTCTAATTGGTTAACGGAGTCATTTGAACTTTTGAACTTGACCAATTAGAATTCAATATACAATTTTAAATTTGCATTTTGTAAGGCATCCTCTAGACGATCAATTATATTGCACAATATTACGTATTGTGCAATAAAATTGATTGTCTAGAGCGAAGATTGAAGAGTGCGCAATGATTTAACGAAAGTTTGAGAGAGTTTAATCTTTATTGCACAATATTGTTTTATTGCATCGTGTAGGGTCGTTAAACTTTATTGCACAATTAAATATATTGTAAAATGTTATTGCAGGTCTAGGGGCGCCTAAGTATATGAGCTAGGCTTTAAGCGAGCCAGCCGGCGCCAGGTTTTGATTTTATTAAATTTACGCCATTAGAAGCGGAATCTGTTCACGTAGTGTATGTCTATCTGTGATCAAACTTATGTTTTTTTAATAGAGCACCCTGTATATTAGTTTATTTTTGGATTGTAGAAATAAAATTAAGATTAGTTTCATCAGTGATTCCTAAGTAAGGTTTTTAATATTTAAAATTTTTGAAAAATTCATGACAAAAACAAACTTTTATTATATCCTATCTTTATTACAGTTGACTTTCTATAATATGTTACTTGGCTAAAAGATAAACTGTACCATCATCTAAATATATATTTTTTACTAGAAATTATAACGGGTGTTCAGAAACTAATATTAATATTACCTTCTTCTGATTGCAAACTACTTGCTTATCTTAAATAGAACACCCTATATGAGTATAGCTTCATTTTTGTACAAAATTAGGTAAGTTTCTTCAGCAAATGTAAGGTTTTTAAGCTTGTTAAGGTAAAGTTTGTTTGTTTGTGTGTAAGGGCTTAAAAGATGCGTGTCTGTTACCTGGAATTGCCCCTAAAGTACCACTCAAAAATATACAGGTTATAGTGTTTGATGTTGAAGCAAATTAATAACTAAATTTTACCTTGTAATTCTGAAGAACAACTTGATCGGCTTCAGTCAAAATAGCCGCAGTGGCATTAGGATTTATAGTAGGGTTGGCATTCCCTCCTAAGGTATTTAAAACCCTATTTTCATCTTCTTCAGCATCATCTGGATCCAATTGCAGCATTAGTTGTTTAAACTAAAAATAAAACGATAGTAGATCCCAAGATCGATTGTATTACCAATATCATAGAAAGGGAATGTCTAACTTACATCTAAGTATTGACGAATAAGATCTCTTCGTCCGTTTTCATCAAGATAATCTGGAGGAGTACCTTCTTTGAGTTTTTGAATGGTAGTTTTTGGGTTAAAGAGAGCATTTGATCGACGTGAAATGGCTTTTTCATATACTTTTACAGGTTCAGATGGTGAATACAATTGTATTTTGCTGCAAAACATTTTTTAGTAAAACAGAACATGGAAAATTAATAACAGATAAAAAAAAACACAAGAAAAGTCATGGGTCAGTTAAGTCTCAGTCAATGTACATGTCTTGTCAGGTAAAAAAATTTCAAACCTAAACAAAAAAAAAAGCACAGAAAGGTTAAACTATTTATATAACTCACCCATCACTGAGACCGTAAACATCTTTAATATGTTGTTTCAGCATAAGAAGCAAAAGACATCCTTGTGCAGCTGTCAAACAGGCTTGCAAATGGTTAGCATTTTCAGGAATACGAGCTGCTAATGCCTCTTCATCATCGTCTTCATCTAAGGCTGACACCACATTGTTTAGTTCTCCATTTTCAGTATCTAAAATTTTGCTTTGTCCATCTGATATCAATCCCTAAAAACAAGCAAGTTTAAAAATTAACCCCATTAAATTAATAATTTTAGAGTGCTAATTGATCTAAGTGTCAAAATAAGGAATCCCTAGAAATTAAAAAAAAATAATAAAGAATGTACTGATGAACATACAGGTGGTCTCAACTTTGGACCTTATTTGCAAGCGCTAGGGTGAAATTGGCACTGTGATTTTAAACTGGAACATTGGGGCTGTCACGTAGAACATACTGATGGGACAAAAAACAAAAATGTATATTTTGGCACCTAAATCAATTAATATTTCCGCTCTTCAATTATATCTTACTTCTCTGAAAGATTGTAACAGGTTTGTTCCAGAATTTGAGACAATTAATTCCAAGTGATGGACAATAAACAGTGCTTCATCCTGTACCTGGTACGGAAAGTAAGCCAGGTTATCTGCCAAGTACAACATATATGACAAACTTGATCGCTAAAAACAAAACAAAAAAACATAATTTTTTGACTAGTTAAGAATAAAGAATTAACCTACCGCTTGATCATCAAAATGCTTTACAATTTTAAGAATTAAGGCACGTCTTTGTTGTCTAGAATTCCTCAGCAAAGAATACAAATAACCATTAAGGGCCGTTGGGTATTCTCCTTTTTCTTTTACAACATAGCCTCTGACTATTTCGTCATTATTAATTATTCTTTGTAATTTATGTGACAACTCAATTCCCAAGGAAGCCTGTGAATGGATGAACCCAGGATACTTCTTTTCTATTTCTGACAAAGTTTTGTCAGCAGGGTGCGATATAGATTTTTCTGGATCAGTGCTCATACAAATCAAGGAAGGTATAAACTGCGCTGGATGAACCAAACCTTGATTGCATACTAACTGAATTACTTTCAATGCTGGTTGTCTGACCTGCAAGCTTTCATGCAAGTAACACTTCATAACTTCTTGCAAATATTGTTGTATAACTGTACTTGCCATTCCAGATGACACATCATTCATTTCTTTTAAATTTTCCTGTTTTGAACGTTTTGACCCTGAAAATAATAAGAGAAAAATAAATACTGCTTAGCACAAAGAAGTATGAGACTGTTTAAACTTTCTATATTAAAAAAACGGATTTTTAATAAAAAACCTACATTCTAAATCTTGCTGTATCATCCGATTTTCTTCTTCTATTAAATAATTTTCTACATTAACCAACACATCAATTTTCATTTGTAACGGGGCATTTTCAATAACCAGCTGTCGATGGTAAAATTCTTTCAGTTCTGGTTCCAACATGAATTCATGATGTCTAATACAAATACTTCCCACGGCCTTTAGGGTGTTTGACTGGATGTCAACATCCTCCTGCTGCAGGAAGTACATTAAGTTAATATAAACTTGGTCCTTAGTATCAGGCGGAAGATCTCCGAGAACGTCTGGGTTGGTAAAATCAAAATGCCTTAACAAGAGACCAACAACAAAAAGCGCTCTGCGCAGTAGTACCCTATTCTTATAGTTCTTTTGAAAATTTAAATTATAGGTCTCAAGGCTCATCTTAAACTCCAGAAGCATTAGGTTAAATCTTTTAAAGCAATCTCTAATTAGCTGAAAATTGTGAGTAACTTTGTTGATGATGGACCCCAAACAACTCAAGCAGCTGCTAACAATTGGTCTATTATATTGCAAAATTAGTTTCATGGCATCTTCTTCAAGTTGTGCCAAGAACGAGTCACTGGGGTGTTCCATTAGAGGCACTACCAACTCAAGCATCCTCGCCACGCAACTTATAATCTTAATATCACCATCAGTGTGACATTTCAGTCCTAAGTAAGGCTGTAGTGTACTGGCATGTTTAATAAGAAGCTGCGGCCTGATTTTGGCAAAAGATTGCAGAGTTGTTACACAAGCAACCAATCTTTCTGATGCGCCACTATGAGAACTGTTTTCTTCTAAACGTAAAATGTTTTCTATCAAGCAGTCTACTATTTGTCTACAGGCTGTCAAAAGTGCCTTTGAGGGCTCCGTATTGATTTTTGTAGAGTCGTCTTTGTCTTCTTTAGGTTTATACAGCTAAAACAAAAGAAAATTCACTTTAATTCACACATTCACAAATTCACACAAATTCAAAATTATTCACTTCAAAATTAACTTAAAAATTTTGAAAATATCAATACTTACACTAACAAGTAGCTGTTCAAACCATTCCAAGCCAATTTCTTTTGAAGAAGCAACAACATCCGTTATGTGCATAACTTTTCTAAGTAAAGAATCATCATCTTTGGTGGGAGTAAACCACATGTTTTGAAAAACTTCCATTACCAATTTTCTAATACCTTCTTCATCATTGATTCTTCTAATCATTTTGACACAAATCTCTGGGATTTTGGGAAACTCTGGACATTCTACACAAATATCTTTTAATATTTTAATTACTCTTTTCTTACACTTACTCCAGTGTCCAATATTCGAGGAGAAAGGATTTCATAGTATTTATGAATCAATTCTGGCCGTCTTAAAACAAATTTACCAATTAGATCTACTGCCGCTTCTCTTACTGATGTGGACTGATCTAAAATTGATTGGTTAACACCCATTTGCATATCATGTCTTCCAAGGACTGACGGGTCAGCCTCCACAATCATGGTAAGACACTTCATTGCTTTGGTTCTAATAGCAATTGAAGTCTCCTTTAAAACTATCAAAATAGCCTTTAAATACTGATCAAAACTTTGGGAAAAGTAACGTTTGGAGGCCAAAAATTGTGCAATAAGTTCAGCACTGTTATAGTCAATATAAGTTTGGAAGACCTGAACCCTGCTTCCTGAGGACATTGACTCTTGAAACGGTTTAATCTTACTAAGAAGATTCTTCTTCTTTTCTTCAATAATGCGAAACTTTTCTGCGTTTTCTTGCTCATTATCTTTAGGCTCATTTTCTTCATCTTCTTCTTCCTCAGTATCACTGGTTTTGCCATTTCTTTTGGAGGAACGATTATTGGTATTCTTTTTATCACAATTTACTAACTGGGTTTTTCATTAACTAAGTCTTTGTACCACCAAGCTATGTAGAAATGACGTGCATATTTTAAAGATTCATCGTTTTGTGAATTAACTGCTAAGAAATCAAGTAATATCCTCTGCAAAAATTGGGTCCGTTCTTCATCAGTCATTTCAACTTTCTTTTTCTTTGAAGTAGCTTCATCCTTCATTTCTTCTTGTCTTATGTCTTTAATCATCTGATCTATCGAGTTCAGTTTACACCTTGAGAGAACACTATCCCTACGCAGCCTTGCTGCTACTACTCCTAAATAGTCCAAACTAGCCACTCTCAGAGACATGTCTGTACCTTTGTTGGAAAAATTCTGTACCAGCATTTTACCCAATAGACATAGAAGTAGCTCCGTAGCTGGCCACTCTGGTTTATTTACGGTTGATAGCAAATCTTGGACAAAATTTTCAAAAAGTGGTCTGTAGTCAATTTCCTCAGATTTGTTGCCACATTTACTTAGAAATACTTTTAGAAATGTACCAGCAGTAGAGGTAGCTTTTTCAAATTTATTACAGATAAGAACATCGTCATCAACCTAGGAAAGAAAACATAATTACAAAATGTAAATAAGTAAAAAATACTAACATGTACCTTTTGACGTTTGTCGTCTTTATCCTTATCCTTCTTATCTTTATCCTTCTTGTCCTTATCTTTTGTTGTTTGCTCAGGCAAAGACACAACGCACTGAATAAGTTGCAAAACTAAAGCAGTAAGCATTTGGATGTGTTCCTCACTATTCAGTCTGTATGTTCTTAGACTACGTTTGGTACTAGGAAGTCGTGCTATTGAAGCCAGAATATCGTCTAATAGAAGTCTACGATGAGTTTCATACCTAGTAAATATCTAAAAAAAAACAAACTAAAATTAAGTGTATCCAACTAAAAAGAATAACTTACTGTTGTAACCAATTTTAGACAAGCCAACTGTAACTCACTGACATTTTCGACAAAAAATGGACTGATGCCCATTGAAGAGGCATGTAGGACAGAAGTATCCGTTAAAACCTGTATGTTTAAAAGTTCAGAAAGTAAAGTGACAAGTTCTGAAATTTTTGTGTATAAAGTATTAATTCCCTTTCCCGACATAGGCGTGCTTTTCTTTCGCCTCCCATCCTTCTTTTTATTGTCCAATTTGTAAGTCGAGTCATAGCTTGGAAAAATAGTATTGGAAAGATGATATTTGATGTACAATACCACCCTATCAATAATTTCTTCTAAATAGACTCTTTTTGACATATTTGGTGAAGTCATTATATACATGCAGATCAGACATGCATCAGCAGCACCCATAACTCTTTCCATTGTCGTTTCTAACCAAAACTGACGAATACTTTCATTGTCCTCCTAAAAAATTAAAAGTTAAAATTTCAATATGTCACAAAAATTAGGTAAGGAAACTTACGTCTGTAATAGGTGATATTCTGTCACCTCCACGGACATTTAGTTCTAAAATATTGAGTAGTCTAGTGAGTTTATCAGTAGGAATCATTTCCATAGCACCCAACACCTTGAGTTTAGCTGCTTCCGTACAAAGTTCTGACATTATTGATCGACTAAGCAGGTGTTCATCTTGAATCATATCATCTGCAGCTAAAATATTAATAATAATAATGCTGTGTTGTAACGTTTACGTATAACCAACTTACCAATTTCGGCAAAGTCAATGTCTTCCCCAGATCTTAAGACATGTTCAACTGATTTATTAAAGCGAACATAGGTGTTGCTTTCCATTAGTTCTTCAGTAGACAATTTTTGTAAGACAGGAACAAATTTTTTCTCCACTCTTCTTAGTTTGGGTTTGCTAAGTATAAACGGTTCAGGTTCTGGTTCCTCCTTACTCGTTACCTTCCGCCTTTTTCCAACAAGAGCAGAAAATGTGTCTGTGGGGTCGTGGTCTTCATCTGGCTCAAATTCATCGTCACTTTCCTTGTATTTCCGTTTGGTTCTTCGTCTTGAAGTTTTTCTTCACCTTCTGATTCAGAGTCTTCCTTATAATTTTTATTTTTCTTATTTAGTTCAATTCCTAGTTCTTTTGCTAATTGAGGTTTTAGTCTCAACAAACTCCTTCAGACTTCTCTGCATTAGAGCTTGGTCTTCCTCAGATATTCTTCCTAACCGTATAATAGGTTGTTTAATATCAGTGTTAAGACTTCCTGTTAAGTTGGTATCTTTCTTGGTGTTTTCATTTTCAGTAACTTCCTTTTCCTGTACAGATTGATCCATAGCTTCACCACTTTTGGGTTCTTCCATAACTATTTCTTGGTTTGACATTTCTTTAGTAACTGCTGTATTTTGTTGTTGTTGACCTGGAAAAATTATGTGATTGTAAAGGGCACACCGACATAACTGAAACTAAGTTAAATAGGACACCGAAAATATCAGACTTAAATGGGATAAACAAAAAATTAACGTTGTGTTTACATAACGTTCAGCCAAAACAAAAGGTTTAAAAGCAAGTAAAGCAATCTATGAATGAACGTGTATTCACTCCATCTTCAAAAAGACTTGAAGAGAAAAACATACTGAACATTTGAAACTGACAACTGACCTATTTTAAAATTTTAAGTTTCTATGGAGTGGCCCTCTAGTGAAATCAGATGACGAATTGGCGCCATTTTTCGCAATTTATTTAGTCAGAACGGGAGTGAACATTATACAGTGGCGGCCCCGGTGATCCCTGAACAACACATGATAGTGGCCAGTTTGATCTTGGAACTTTTGAAAATGCAGAATTGTACAACTGTTTTTAAACATTTGTTAACTTTTTGTTAGTTCTTAGTTAGTTTAATTTAAGCTTTTTGTTTGTATGTTTAAAAAAAAACTGTAGGTGTGTGTACCATAAAAGATTTTTTTATTTGCGCCCCCCTGAGATGCAGTTCTGGATCCGCCCCTGACATTATACTTAGTAACATAATAAAAAGAAGTTTTTGAATCTAAAGCAAATTCAGACACCTCAACTTTGGCTAAATCTAACGTACACGAGGATAGTACTTATACTTAGGAATATGTTTCAGATACAGGGTGTTATGGAAATACTTTAATATATTGAAATGGGTGACTCCTGGGACAGTGTAGAGACACACTGAGTACTTTTTTTGGTTAATTCAAACTTTTTTACAATTTGTAAAAATACCTTCTTTTCACCTATCTGCTACGTCCCTGGTTACGTAAATACTATAAACACAGACAGTAGACCTATTTGTTTGCGATGTTGCCAAACGTCCTATTTTATACCCAATAAACGATATAAATACATAATAGAATAAAAAGGTAAAATGTTATTATATTCTATTTTTTTAAAAATTTACTTTAAAAAATTATTAAAAGCCTTATATCAAAATAAATTGTAACAAAAAAATATTTAAATAAAGGTCGATTTACCTTCAATACGGAATATGTTCTAAATTTTGATTCCAAACATGCATTTATTTTCCGCTGCATACTGTTTCTCAC
Source organism: Listronotus bonariensis (assembly GCA_014170235.1). NCBI lineage: Eukaryota > Metazoa > Arthropoda > Insecta > Coleoptera > Curculionidae > Listronotus > Listronotus bonariensis. Next base: position 144,761 of record JACEGR010001873.1, read on the forward strand.
ACGCGCAAAAATGTTTTCATTGTTCCTTATTTGCTGAGCCGCTAGTTCCACACGATTTCGCAACTGTTCTAAACTGTTAATGGGTTCACTATAAACAAACTCTTTCATAGTTCCCCGGCTTGCCGAGCATTTTGCCTAGCTTCCCCATAACACAAAACCATGTCAGTCAACTCGATTGAATTTCGTTGCATTTTACGTAAATTAAAACAAAATGCAAAACTTAATAAACGCACAATTTGGTAAATTCTTCGCAATATTATTTAAAACGCAAACCAGGGCAAGCGAATTTCGTCTTTCTGTAACCTTGCATAGCATAAGGAAGCCTTCTTATTGGTCAGTTAAATCATGCCGGCTTCCTTGACAACAACAACGCGAATTTGCGATGTTCAGCTGTACAATTGTACTACATCTAGTACATTTAGTATATTTGGTTTTTTTATGTTTATGGCAGTCCATGTTAGTAGCACAAAAGCTAAGTACTAAGTACCGTGGGTGCCAGATTTTTAGATGTTAAACCCATTTAACGACTGAATAATGTTATCCAGAGGGCACCACCATTTTATCGTAGATTTCAAAGCACACAATAGAGGACAATAATATACCGGCATAAAAAAGTTAACCAATTTTTATTATCTACTTATGAGCGGCGTAGGCGTTACATTAAATAATAACCTTAAATAACATTTAGAGCTACAACAGCTTTTAGAAGGCTAGGATTTTTCTTGGCTGGAAAGTACTTTTATTTTCACGAGTACACTCTTTACACTTTCACCATAAACTTCCCTTCTCTTCCGTACCAATGAGATGTACAGTAATATAGCAACACAAAGTAATTGTTTCATGCATTTTGTAACCGTACATCTGAAGAAGCCCCAAAATGTCCACTTCGGCTCCTTTATCCTAAGGTATGTTAAATATGCCGTCTACTTTTTATACCCACGGTAATAAGTTCCTAGACATCAAGCTTTTATGAATTATCAAAAGAAAAAACAAACCCTGCATTTTGTAGTAAAAAATTTTGATTAAAAAAACCTAATTAAAATGAAAGCACCTAGTTTAACCAAAAGAATTCGCTGTAAGTATCATTTTATCGCCCATAACCAGAACAACATGAGACAAAGAAAACGGTTTAAAAGAATTGAACTTACAAGTTTCAGTAAATTGATAAACCCAGTTACGTGCAAACTGCAAAAATGTTAGAATAAATTGCAATATATTTCTTGCAAAAACATCTAACCTGTAAAAACACCTGTGTTTGTGGCGCTGATCACGGATCTGAAAAAATTTTTAGTCGGATACATTTGTTTCCGAGATATCCATCATTAAAGTTGGCATTTGAACTAACCTCATTTTCACTTTATTCCCCCTTCTTTTGGCATACAATTCTTGATTTTAAGTTAAAGTGGTACACAATATTTGATTTTCACCTTTTAAAACCTCATTCTTCTACGTATTTTACACTTTTTTGAATTAAATTGCATAGCTTCGCTTTCAATCGTTTTTAATCGTAGCAGAATATGGTGGAGGCGGTGGAGCAGTGAATGCACGGTTGCAACGTTTTTAAAGGGACCCTTCCCAATTTATTTGATAAAGGTGTAAAAACATAGAAACACGGGGTTTTAAAGGTGAAAATCAAATATTGTGGGCCACTTTAGCTTTAAATCAAGAATTGTGTGCAAAGAGGGTGAATAATGGTGAAAATAAGGTTAGTTTAAATGCCAACTTTGATGATGATTATCTCTGAAACCAAACATTTCCGACTAAAATTTCGTTCAGATTCGTGATCAGCGCCCAAAAAACCCAACATACCAAATTTGGTTAAAATCGGAGTTGCGGACACTTTCTGTACAATTACCGTAGTTTTTGTACATTTGTCTCATGAGGGAATAATCTTTGTACTCTTTTCTCGATGTGAACCAAGATCGTTTGACTAGGTAAGGTTGCCTCGTAAGCCTTGCAACATGGCGGACCATACGTCACATATGTATTTTGCTCATTATTTAATGAAGTTTTTAACAGTGTAGTTTGTGTTTTTTGTCAATATTAAAAGAAATACTTTTAAATACTGTTAATTCCAGTTGTTACCGTAACTTCTTTATTTCCTATTAATAAATTATTTAACAATGATTATTCTTTGTTTTGCTATGTTGGCGCCAAGGAACCAGCAGTGCGGTACATATGTGACGTAATGAGGCAACCTTACCTAGTCAAACGATCTTGTGTAAACCACCTGTCGTCTGTCAACTTAATTCAAACTTTTTTACAATTTGTAAAAATACCTTCTTTTCACCTATCTGCTACGTCCCTGGTTACGTAAAGACTATAAACACAGACAGTAGACCTATTTGTTTGCGATGTTGCCAAACGTCCTATTTTATACCCAATAAACGATATAAATACATAATAGAATAAAAAGGTAAAATGTTATTATATTCTATTTTTATAAATTTACTTTAAAAAATTATTAAAAGCCTTATATCAAAATAAATTGTAACAAAAAAATATTTAAATAAAGGTCGATTTACCTTCAATACGGAATATGTTCTAAATTTTGATTCCAAACATGCATTTATTTTTTCCGCTGCATACTGTTTCTCACACGCGCAAAAATGTTTTCATTGTTTCTTATTTGCTGAGCCGCTAGTTCCACACGATTTCGCAACTGTTCTAAACTGTTAATGGGTTCACTATAAACAAACTCTTTCATAGTTCCCCGGCTGCCGAGCATTTTGCCTAGCTTCCCCATAACACAAACCATGTCAGTCAACTCGATTGGAATTTCGTTGCATTTTACGTAAATTAAAACAAAATGCAAAACTTAATAAACGCACAATTTGGTAAATTCTTCGCAATATTATTTAAAACGCAAACCAGGGCAAGCGAATTTCGTCTTTCTGTAACCTTGCATAAGCATAAGGAAGCCTTCTTATTGGTCAGTTAAATCATGCCGGCTTCCTTGACAGCAACAACGCAATTTGCGATATTCAGCTGTACAATTGTACTACATCTAGTCACATTTAGTATATTTAGTTTTTTTATGTTTATGGCAGTCCATGTGCCAGTAGCACAAAAGCTGGTACTGGGTACCGGTGCTAGATTTTTAGATAAAGCCACTGAATAATGTTGTCCAGAGGGCACCACCATTTTATCGTAGATTTCAACGCACAACAGAGGACAATGTTATACCAGGACATACAGTAGCATTTTCTCAGTTAACACAATAGAGACAAGATATTGCATTAATACTTATTGTCTACTTATGAGTTATGTGCGTAGGCGTTACATTAAACAATAACCTTAAATAACATTTAGAGCTACAACAGCTTTTAGAAGGCTAGGATTTTTTTCTTGGCTGGAAAGTACTTTTATTTTCACGAGTACACTCTCTTTACACTTTCACCATAAACTTCCCTTCTTCCGTACCAATGA